>SJYC01128933.1:0-31163 GCA_006408675.1 Madoqua kirkii | reverse complement strand
GATGGCATCACTGACTCGATGCACGTGAAACTGAGTGAACTCCGGGAGTTGGTGATGGACAGGGAGGCCTTGCGTGCTGGGATTCATGGGGTCGCAAAGATCAGACACAACTGAGAGACTGAACCAAACTGATGAGAATACAACGTGGTCATGGGTTCAATCTGCGTGCAGTTTGTTAGTTAGAACTATTTTATCCCTTGGCTAAAATTCGAACCATACTTTAGGCTTCATAAAGAAAAACAAACGTAAGACTACAAAGGCTGAAAAAAAATCTACATTCATTACTCCAACAGAATGTTTCTTCTTTAGACATAATCCATTTCTGGACACCTTTCTTTGTTGCCTTCATGTTTCAATAAACAAATTAACATATCAGGAATAAAGCACAGGTTTCCCTCAGCACAGATGGAGAGCCTGGAGCAGAGGACTGTGAGTCTAAAATCTGGATTTGCACACCAGATTTGCTAATAACTAGTTGCATGATTTTAAGTAAATCTCATTTTTTGTAGATCTTGATTCTTTGGATCTACAAAAGGAGAACAAAAATTCTCATGTCCACAGGACTGATGACGATGAAGGAGTGTATATTTGGGCATGCCAGTGTGCATATAACCAAAAATAGCCAATACACCAAAGTGAAGTCACTCAGTCATGTCCGACCCTTTGCGACCCCATGGATTGTAGCCTACCACATTCCTTTGTCTGTGGGATTTTCCAGGCAAGAGTACTAGAGTGGGTTGCCATTTCCTTCTCCAGAGGATCTTCCCAAACCAGGGATTGAACCCGGGTCCCCCGCATTATAGGCAGACGCTTTACCATCTGAGCCACGCAGAAGAATTGATGCTTTTAATACACCCCAAAGGGTAGGTATATGAAGCAGTAAAGCTAGCAACTGTCTGTATGAGAGACAGTACTTCACAGCACAAGCCTCATGGCTACCACATAAGCTACATGAGTGTCTTTCATTCAACACTCAGTATCAAAGTTATGGGGCCAATAATGGCCACTGAAGACACAAATGTGAATACCAGAAGATCCTTATCCTCCAGCAGGTCATAGTCTGGAAGGAAAACAAGATGAACACAAGACTTCAATTATAACATAATAAAACAATGAAACAGATGTACAGTTAATAACTTAGCAGAAAGAAAACAGGTTTTGGAATCTAACAGAACTGGATTCAAATCCAAAGTTCTCAGTATCTATTTTACAAGTTTTTACATCTCTCTATACATCAGTTTCTTCAAAAGGTACTCTGAGGATTAAATAAAATAATGTACATAAAATACTAATATTGTCTTATCGTTTATAGGCACTCAATATATACCAGTTACAATGATGATACTGGTAGGTAGTTAGAATAGGAAAAAGGAGTCCAAAATGGCGGTAGCTAAAAGACAAAGAAGGGAAAAGCTTGTCAAAACAGAACAAAGGAAGGTCAGAAATCCAAGAATGAGGACCTCAGGTGAAACAAACAGCACTCCAGACTAGCCCAATTTACATAGGGCAGGCCCAGGAGGAGGAGGAAAAACCATGTAAAAAGAGGAGCCAAAATTGGGCCGGGGCCTCTCTTCTCTTCATGTCTTTTGGGTCAGCATGCCCTCACGCCTCAAGGATGTATTTTCCTTTGTTTTGTAAATAAAACTGAGCTGTAACACAGAGCTGTAACACTGGTCTGTCCAAGGGCTATAATGCTGGTCTGTCCAGTTGCTTCCAACTTTTGTTGCGACAAGACAGAACTGAGGAAATTACAAACTCCCTGGTGGCTCAGAGGTTAAAGCGTCTGCCTCCAATGTGGGAGACCTGGGTCAGGAAGATCCCCTGGAGAAGGAAATGGCAACCCACTCCAGTATTCTTGCCTGGAGAATCCCCTGGACGGAGGAGCCTGGTAGGCTACAGTCCATGGGGTAGCAAAGAGTCGGACATGACTAGGCAACTTTTACCTTCTCCTGGCAATAAGGAGACAGAAAGTACAGGATAAAGTATGGGAACTCAGAGGGCAATACGTTCATAGTAGTCATAGAAGCTGAAACTTGATTCTGTAAACTTAAGTCATATTTCTGTGACTATATTTTCAAAAGATAAGCAATTACAAAAAAATGTGAAGATAATTTGTGAAAATCTGCATGATCAAAGCATCACAATAGGTTTAAAAAATACAAATCTATTCCACAAATCATGCTTTCTGGTTTTATTAATAAAATTAATTGAATATATCTTAAATGAATCATATAATAAAGAAGTTAAAAGATTTTCCATCTTCCAATCATTCAACATGAAGTTAAAGATTTTCCATCTTCTAATCATTCATACATAAGTTCTGTAAAGACTTAAAACTGCAAAATCATATTCAGCCAAATTCTGCTGGCAATTCATTTTCAAGATGAACAGCCATTCACCTACATCACAATAAAGAACATTTAATTAATTTGTGACACAAAGATGTAAGAAAGCAGAAAACAGCTTATGTGTGATGAAGGACACACTCTAAAACCTTTCCCCCTACAAAATACCAATAACTCATTTCTCCAGTCTTACTCTTTCCCATGGTATCTTCTTTGAGAGACAAAGTTTTATTCAAAACAACTTGGGTCTGTTTAAGTTCTTACTTAATAACAACGGTATTATGCAACCACTCAAAGACGTTTTACAAGACGTTTCAAGAGGAACTTTTATTTGAGCAAATAATGTGTTCTTACACAATATGCTAAAAAAGAAAACAGTCCACTGACATTTCCTATTCAAAAAATTCTCTAGAAAAGAAGTCTGGAATTTTGTTTTGTAAGAAATAATATAAGAGACTAAGTTATTTTAATTTGTCTACTTCTTTACAAACAAAAACAGTTTTTGAAAAACTTTTGCCAACCTCTAGCCCACTCCCCTACTAGAGGTTGGGAGAGGAGGCTGAAAGTTCAAACCCTCTAATCACGTCTAGGTTTTTTTGGTGACCAGTCCCCACCCTGGAGGTAACAAGGGGCCCAGCAAAAGTTGCCTCATTAGAATAAAAGGTGCTCCTTTCACTTACATCACTCAGGAAAACTACAAGGGATTTGGGAGCTTTGTGCCTGGAACTGGGACAAAGACCAAATATATATTTCTTATGCCATAATTACTCAATTACATAAGGACAGAATTACACACTCACAGAAGAAGAGAATATGCTAGTTATGTGCTGAATTGTACCTCCCCCTCCCTTTTATGCTGAAATTCTAATCCCCAAAGTGACTGTATTTATATTATAGTTGGGGCTTTTAAGCAGGTAATTAAGGCTAAATGAGGTCCTAAGGGTGGGACCCTAATCAGATAGATCTGGTGTCCTTAGAAGAGGAGAAAAGAGACACCAGAGACCTCTCTCTGTATGCATACAAAGGAAATGTCATGTGAGCACAGCAAAGACGACAGCCGTGTCCCAGCCAAGAAGAGAGCTGGCACCTTAATTCTGGACTTCCAGCCTCCAGAACTGAGAACATTAACTCAGTGCCCCAAAGCTGCCAATATGTCTCCATGCTATTCTAACTCTGTTCTCCTTCCCACCTGAAAGTAGTTTTATTTCCTTGGAGCTAAAAAAAAAATCCTATCAACATCACTTACTAGTTGCATATCCTTGGGTAAGTAATTTAAGCTTCTGCATTTGAATTTACTCGTAAAATATCCCCATTCCTATTTTCATGTCATCCTTAAATGTTCTTCGTGTTGCTCTGGGGACTCTCATTTATTTTCTCTACTTTCAGAAAAATTATATATAATTGTCCTGCACAGAGTCTGGCTGGCACACAGCAGGCACTTAATGTTAGCTTCTCTACACCCTTTCCAGGAAGGTCTCAATTTTCCAAAACAACCACAGTCAATACTGCCCGAGTATTCATTTACAGGTACTTGTTTTCCCTATTTCTAAATAGTCAAGAGCCTGCACAACTGATTTTTACAGAAGCATCGACAGAAAGATCTTGGTTTGTTATGCTAGATAACTGAAATGAATTCTTTTTCATCAATGCAACCACTTTGAAAAGTACCAAAAGGACAATCTGTAAAAAATCATTATAGGATAAAAAAGAAGACATTTGCTTCTTAGCAAGAATACTATAACAAACCTAGACAGTGTGTTGAAAAGCAAAGACAATACTCTGCAACAAAGGTCCATGTGTACAATCAAGGCTGTGGTCTTCCCAGTGGTCATGTACAGTTGTGAGAGCTGGACAGTAAAGAAGGAATTGATGCCTTTGAACTATGGTGCTGAGAAGTCTCCTGAGAGTCCCTTGGACAGCAAGGAGACCAACCCAGTCAATCTTCAGGGAAATAAACTGAATACTTGTTGAAAGGACTGTTGCTGAAGTTGAGACTCCCATAGTTTGGTCATCTGATGCAAACTGCTGATTCATTGGAAAAGTCCTTGATGCTGGGAAAGATTGAGGGCAGAAGAAGAAGAGGGCATCAGAAGATGAGATAGCTGTATGGCACCTCTGAAGCAATGGACATGAACTCGCGCAAACTTCGGAAGATGGTGAGGGACAGAGAGGCCTGATGTGCTGCAGACCATGGGGTCACAAAGAGTCAGACACGACTGGGTGGTTGAACAACAACAATAGAGCTCCAGCCAGTATGTCGAGGGAAAGGGCAAGTAAACTTTTTTAAGGAGAGCCGCTTTTCAGTTTAATGAAGTAGCACAAATTCTGAAAATCTGTTACTGAATATTGTCAGTCAGATCCCTGGATGTGGGAATAAACCCAACTACTAGCCTGAAATCTCCTCAAAAAGGAACCTAGCACATAGACGTGTTCCTGACACTCAATGCAGCCCTGCACTGAGGCTGTTACAATGTTGATCTGAACAGCATGCCTCGAAGTCAGTTTTGTTTCTAAGGATAAAATTGTTGAAATAAACTCTATAGGTCTATGGATGGGATGAGAAGACAAAAAACGAAAGCAGATTAACTCAAACATCAAATAATTTTCACTGTGAAAATATATCTAGATACAAGAAATGCTTTAAAAGGCTGTAACTAGCAGATTTTAAATACAGCTGAAGCACACTTAAAACCTAAGGTTGATATTAAAATATGTGGGGTTTTTTGTTTCTGGCAGAAGTGCTCAGAAAACTGCTAAAATCAGCTCACAAAGGTTCTTTGTAGGCTGTGCATCCAGTGTACTAAGACTATAATGCTCCATTCATTTTAAACATTAGCTACACTTGTAACACAAAAACAATGTAAAACTAAATTACTGTGAGTCCCCTCAAGTGACACAAAAAACACTGGAGGATGTCATGAAAATATAGCTTACTGAACGACACAAGACTTACTGGAGAATTTACCAAGATGAAAATAAAAAGAAAACAGAGCAGTGAATCTTCTTCATCACTAACTTCCAAAATAAAATGAACATACTTCCTTTTAAGAAAACCATCTATCCACATGATTCTACTTTCTCATAAAAATATTAAGTCAGCTTTCTCAAGAAAACTACAATGTTTTTCATACAAGGCACACGAAGACAGCCAACTTGAGAATATTACATCTTTTGGTACACTTTTTTCCTTTTAGAGTGTGTGTCCTTGGTTGGATTATTTAGTATGTTCAGTCACAGACCGTTCCAAAATAGTTGTAGACTTCCCTAGAAAAAAGATTAAGAAACTGCAATTTCTTCTTGGAAACGTAATAAATAAATACTGTTAAGTGAAGAGTAATACATCTTGATCAGTGAGGTTCTGACAGTTTTCTGTTTTTACAGGAGCAGAAAGGCAAAGATAATTCAACACCATGCACAGTATCAGTGATTATCAGATCATCTGGCTCTGAGCCAGAGAGTATCCATCACATGGCAGTGACAGTCCAACAATCTGTTCTCTGAAAATTCATAATTTGAATAAGAATATATGAAAAATATTCCTTGAATCTTTTTGAACTTTCTAAAGTTTGGGGAAATTAAAAAAAATTAAAATCCCAAGTTAGTTAACAATTTAAAAGCAGGCATTCAGAATTTCAAGAAATCTAATAATGTGTTAGCAGGTTATATTTTTCTGGCCTAAAATATCCCTTAACATAATGAAGCGAAATGTAAAGTATATGCAACTCATCAAAGTCTTCTAACTGTTGAAAAAGGCCACTGCTTCAGGTCTAATTTTTAATTAAATTTTATGTAAAAATTCAAGTTAAAAAAAAAAAAAAACAACCTGAAAGACACTTTAGGAACTCCCTTTTTGCAAATCTGAAAGATTTGGGGTATAAAAACACGATTTTATCATCATAGGCAAAATATATAACTTGTAAAATTACAATCTAAAAATTCCATTTTTTACTTTCTCTCAGTCTATTTCTAAATGTTCATTCAGTTTTTTATAACCAATGCAATCTTAGCAAAACATTTTCACCAAAAAGATGGAGAGTAAGAGACTGAAGCAACTTAGCAGCAGTAGCAGCAGCAGCAAGAGTAAGGTAATAAAAGGAGTTAACAGTCTAGATTTGGGAGACTCCACCAACTGAGAGACCTTCAGAATGTCATTTTGCACCCTGACTCTCCCTTTCCTCATCCACTTATTAGGCACACAGAGTAAGAGACTGCCATCATTTTCTTCCTATTCCAGTAGTCTATGAATCCTACTCAGACCAAAGCCAGGGTTGTGGATTTCTGTAATAATAACTACTTCTGTACAGTGATACACAGGTTGCATAAAGAGTAGCTAATATGATACTAACAACATTTTGTAGGAAATAGTCATTTTTACACTTGCCTTCTACAAATGAGAAGTTGAGGGCTCCAAGGCCTGAGAGAGCAACTCAGCAGCATATAAACGACAAGGTAAGAGTTCGACCTCACTTTGTGTTTCTTCTACTACAAAAAACAGTCAAATGACAGTATTTTTCAATTCTCATCAATGAATTCTAAAGTCACAGGGGGAAAAAAAGCTAAAAGAAAAAATGTCTCAAAGGTTTAGCTTGTCCTAGCATTTATAACGGAGAAGGCACTGGCACCCCACTCCAGTACTCTTGCCTGGAAAATCCCATGGATGGAGGAGCCTGGTAGGCTGCAGTCCATGGGTCGTGAAAAGTCAGACATGACTGAGCGACTTCACTTTCACTTTTATGCATTGGAGAAGGAAATGGCAACCTACTCCAGTGTTCTTACCTGGAGAATCCCAGGGACACGGGAGCCTGGTGGGCTGCCATCTATGGGGTCGCACAGGGTTGGACACAACTGAAGCGACTTAGCAGCAGCAGCAGCATTTATAAATGGTCCCCATTATTAGAATTAAGAAAACACTAAGCTCTATTGCTTCTCATTATTCAAACTGACTCATCTGTAGGTCATTATTGTTTGTATATTTCTCTGACAAAACTTTACATTCAGATTGCTTAATAGACCTCACTATCTTATTGCCCCTGAGGAACATAAGCTGCTTTATACAAGACATTAATATGAAAAGTTAAGTCACAGAATATCTTCAAATGGCAAGGGATTAGCAGCAGCAGCAGCATTTATAAATGGTCCCCATTATTAGAATTAAGAAAACACTAAGCTCTATTGCTTCTCATTATTCAAACTGACTCATCTGTAGGTCATTATTGTTTGTATATTTCTCTGACAAAACTTTACATTCAGATTGCTTAATAGACCTCACTATCTTATTGCCCCTGAGGAACATAAGCTGCTTTATACAAGACATTAATATGAAAAGTTAAGTCACAGAATATCTTCAAATGGCAAGGGTACATGCTTCAGATTATTTATATCAAAATGAAGGCTTTAATCCAGATAATTCTAAAATTTGTGATTTATAAGCAGATTGTAAAATTTGGGCAATGGTATATAAATCAGAAAGAGAAAAGATTAAAGTGTTCTAAACTTGAGGAGCATCAAAACAATACTTGATAGCAACAAGTCCAAACAGTCCAATACGTAAATAATCAAAATAAACATGAACAGATTAAACTCATCACTCGAAAAATATATTGCAATTTTTTTCTTGGGGGGCAGGGGAGGTGGCTACACTTTGAGGCATGTGGGATCTTAGCTCCCCAACCAGGGATTGAACCCTCACCCTATGCAGTGGAAAGAGGACCATCAGGGAAGTCCCTGCAAATTACATTTTTAAAAATTCCATGGTTTTAAAAGTAGGATAAAGGTTGAAAATAAGACAAATGGCAAAAGTCATTATTAGGGAAAGAGAACATAATGATAATAGGTTCAACTCATTGAGAAGATATAACAATTCTAGATTTGAATTCACCTAAAAGAATACAGCACAAAAATTTGTAACATAAAAATAGGTTAAAGACACACAGAGATATGAATAAATCCAACATTATAATTGGGAAATTTCAAAAAACTATTAATTACTGATATTTCAAATGAACAAAAAAACAAACATTCAGTAAGATAGAAGATTTTAACCACAAAATTAAGAAATAAAATATGGGGGGAATATGTACAAGATTCAGCATATGACAATTAGAAAATATAGATTTTTTTCATAAACCACTTCTGACTATTAAGCTAAGAAATAAGTCACAAAAAATTCTAGATAATGGGCATCATAGGCCACATTCTCAACCTAGAAATTATGTCAAACTTTAGCAACAAAAATATAAGATTTGTACATATTTAGCAGCTAATGGACACAATTCTAAATAACTTGAGTCAAAATAAAAGAAAACTGAAAAATGCTCAAAACTACTGGAATTAATACGTGAATTTAGCAAAGTCACAGGAGAAAAGGTCAAAATCAGTATTATATACTTGGAATAAACAGAAAGTTAAATTTTTAAAAAGCGCATATAGTAGCATCTGAAATACTAAGAGGTAAGTTTGACAAAACACGCACAAGACCTATTCTAAAACGGTTTTAAAAAGAAATCAGGGATGATCTAAATAAATGGGAAAACATATATTATGCTCACCATTAGGAAGACTCAATATTGTTACTATGTTAATTTCCCTCAAACTGATGTATAGCTTTAAAGTAATCTCAAACAAAAACTTAAGCAGGCTTTAAAAAAAATCCAAAGTGACAAATGGATTCAAAATTATATAGAAGTGCACAGAATTTAGACTAGCTAAAACAATTTGGATAAACAACGGTAGTGGAAGACTTGCGCTAACTGATTCTAAGACTTGCTTTACTGTAAAGCTACAGTATTCATGACAGCGTGGCTTTGGCAAAAGGATAGGTGTAAATTAATAGAACAGAGTACAGAATTCAGAGACAGACCCACACACATAGGGTCAATTAATTTTCAACAAAAGTACAAGGCAATTTAATGGTGAAATGAATATCCACTCAACTGAACATTCTTATACAAGAACACTGACCCTTATTTTCATATGATCAACTGATTTGAAATGGATCACAGATCTAAACATAGGAACTAAAACTGCTGCTGCGGCTAAGTCACTTCAGTCGTGTCCGACTCTGTGTGACCCCATAGAGGGCAGCCCACCAGGCTCCCCTAAAAAAAAAAAAAATTTTTTTTTTTTGGCAGTCTTGGGGTACACATATATTTCTTAAGATTTAAAAAGCGGGAACCGTAAGAAAAAAACTGTATAAACTGGACTTCATCAAGTTTTAAAACTTTTGCTCTCTGAAACACATTGATAAAGAAAAAAAGAGGTCAGCCACAGAATGAGAGAAAATACTTGCAATATATATATATATATATCTGACAAAGTTCTTATATCCAGACTAGATCTTTCTATAAATACGTTAGAGTAATAAATAATGAAGCTGTGCTTTACAGGCATGGAGACAGACAAACTGACCAAGAAACAGAAAAGATGGCTTCTCAAAAGATTCTTGGACTTTCCTGGTGGTACAGTGGATGAGAATCCGCCTGCCAACGCAGGGGACACAGGTTCAATCCCTGGTCTGGGAAGACTTCACATGCAGAGGAGCAGCCAAGCCCATGCGCTACAACTACCAGGCCTACACTCTAGGGCCCAGAAGCCGCAACTACTGAAGCCCAGGAGCCCAGAGCCCGTGCTCCACCAGGGAAGCCACTGCAATGAGAAGCCCACGCACCACAATGCCCATGCAACCAAGAGCCAGCACAACCAAAATAAATGAATAAACAAACAAGTAAATTTTTTAAAAAAGATTCTTGTATATTTGGAATGCTACATGACAGAAATGGCAAGACTTTAGTGGGAAAAGGAGACACTATTATTCAAATTGATTATCCACAAAAGAAAAGAAAATCTGGATCCCACTTTGAATCATGCACAAAATTCAGTTCCAAATGGATTGAAGATTTAAAAGTCAAGGATCAAAACTTGTACAAGAAAACATAAATTCCTTTCTGCTCTGGGGTAGGGAAGGATTTCCTGAGACACACAAAAGAGCTAACCATAAAGAAAAAGACTGATGAACTGGACAACTTGAAATTACACTTAAAATTCATCATAAAGTATCTTAGTGACACAACAAACCAGAGGAACATATAACTGAAAAGAACTAGTAGCTAGAGAATACACAGAATTTTAAATTGTTAAGAAAAATACAAATAATCCTACAAAACTGAAACAGGCAAAAGGCATGAAGAAGTATTTCATAACAGAGATCTACCTGATCTTACTGATAATCAAACAATATAAACCAAGGGACTTTTCTGGAGGTCCAGTAGTTAAGAATCTGCCTGCCAATGCAAGGTTTAATGCATGGTCCAGGAAGACCCCACATGCCGCAGAACAACTAAGCCCCCACACCACAACTACTGAAGCTCACTCACTCAGAGCCTGTGCTCCACAGCAAGAGAAGCCTCCGCTCCCTGCAGCTAGGGAAGGCCCATGCGCAGCAAAAAGGATCAGCACAGCCAGAATAAGTAAATAAATTCAAACACACACAGGAAAACACCAAGATCGTAGTGAGGTCTCATTTGCATCCATTATCATCTTAAAAAATGTTTTATTGGTGTATAGCTGACTTACAATGTTGCACATCCACTGACTTTTGCAGGTGTTTAAACCACTGAGCTGGAGAAGGCAATGGCACCCCACTCCAGTACTCTTGCCTGGAAAATCCCATGGATGGAGAAGCCTGGTAGGCTGCAGTCCATGGGGTCACTAAGAGTCGGACACGACTGAGGGACTTCACTTTCACTTTTCACGCATTGGAGAAGGAAATGGCAACCCACTCCAGTGTTCTTGCCTGGAGAATCCCAGGGACGGGGGAGCCTGGTGGGCTGCCATCTATGGGGTCGCACAGAGTCGGACACAACTGAAGCGACTTAGCAGCAGCAAACAACTGAGCTCCAAAATTTACTTTAAAAAAAAAATCATTTACTATTTCTCATGGTTCTGTGAGTTAGGCTGGGCAGTTCTGGTCTGGGCTAGCTTGGCTCTTGAGCTGGGCTGGTCTAAGCTGGATGCTCCAACTGGTTGTCCATACCCCCAGCACGTTAGCCTGGGTCCTTTTTCACATGGTGGGCTCCGGGTTCAACAAAACACTACAAGACCGGCCCCTATGTGCAAGTGCTTTTCAAGTCTCTCCTTGTGGTCATACTTCCGGATGTCCCTTTGCCCAGAGTAAACCACACAGTCAAATACAAAGACAAGGGTTGGAATAACAGACTCGAGAAGTAAAAATCATATTGCTGAGGGGTATGCATATAATGATGAAAAGAATTTGTGACCATCTTGTAATCCAACAATTTCATAACCCACTATATCACTCTTTACATGCATTCCTTTGTATTGAAATTTGTATTTCTCATCCTGACCTCTAGATTTGTATACCTAGTGGCAGTACTTGGATGAATCCTAATCACCTCAAATTGAACATGTACTTTCTTCTCCCTCCCCATCCCCCTTCTTGTAACAAACCTGGTCCTTCCCAAACCTTTCCTCTCCCACCACTTGGCATAACCATCTACCCAGGTACTAAATCCAGAACAGTCATCCCTGACTGTTCTCAATTCCTTACCCCTCACATCCAAGACCAAGTCCTGCTCCATATATACTTAGTGTCCACCCACTGTGCTCTCCGCTTGTTTGCCCCCACTCTGATCCAGGCCATTTTCATCTCTCACTTGGACTACTGCAATGGACTCAACGTCTCCATTTCTACTCTTGCCCTCTTCAATTCATCCTTCACATAAGAGCAAGAGTAAACTGCTTATAAATCATACTCCTCTCCTACTTGAAACTGTAGAAACACTTGCTGCTGCTGCTGCTGCTGCTAAGTTGCTTCAGTTGTGTCCAACTCTGTGCAACCCCACAAACGGCAGTCCATTGGGCTCCGCCATCCCTGGGATTCTCCAGGCAAGAACACTGGAGTGGGTTGCCATTTCCTTCTCCAATGCATGAAAGTGAAAAGTGAAAGTGAAGTCGCTCAGTCGTGTCTGACTCAGCGATCCCACGGACTGCAGCCTACCAGGCTCCTCCATCCATGGGAGTTTCCAGGCAAGAGTACTGGAGTGGGATGCCATTGCCTTCTCCAAAACACTTGCTAATTACCCTAAAGATCAAATCCAAACTCATTTCCATAGCCTACAAACCTCTACATAATCTGGACCCTGAATGTTTCCTACCTCATCTCACGTCACTACATTCTTGGTGCACCCTGCTAGAGTCTTAAACAAGCAGATATCCACATTAACTCTCTCTCAAATCCTTGTTTGTTTATTACACTGTGCTTATTCTTTCATTTTTATATTTTTTTCTCTACAGGGTTCCTAACTAAAATATGTATTAGTTTTTCTTTCCCACTGCTTTCCCCAGAATTTGGTAAAAGGCTTAACACATAAGGTATTTGTTCATTGATTGGATGAATGGACAGATATGACAAGAGATACTGCAAAAGATCTTCTCACGCAAAGAAAGGAAGTGCTAGAAGACATTGTTGAGCGTCAAACCCTCAAATTTCAATTCTCAAATTCTGTGTTATGGCGTACACATATAATGTAAACTGTTAACAATAAAAAAAAGTTGAGGTAATGCCCTACAAGAACAACTCACTTGGTTAAGAATCCTGCATAATGGTGTAAAATATTCATGAAATGTGAATATATACATGTAGATATTTATTGAAACTTCATTAATAATGAGGTAACAGCAATCAAGTAAGCAGCAACACAAAGATATGCTTTCCAAAGAGGGTCGGAAAAACATTCTTAGCAACTGCTCAGTAGACACACAATGACGTAACAACTGTGGTTAACTATATGGCAGCGCTTTTCTAAACGCTTTACTTAAACCTTACTCACTTAACCCTAACAATAAAGGTATGTACTAACTTCAATATCTAGGAGGAAACTGAGATAATAAGAGGTTAAGTAACTAGCCCAAAGGTTACCCAGTAGCAGATGTGGAATTTGAACGAAAGCCATCTAAATTCATAGCCTAGGCTCTTAACACTATTTACGTAGTCCTTCCAGGAAAACCTTTATAAAGACCAAGGTTTTATTAATGGTCCTTAAGAATAAAAGAAAACACCACAATGACCTACTGAAAAGATTTCTTTCATTTCTGGAATACTGACAAACTCTTTAAATTACAGTTAAGAGACTAAATAAGTTTCATTAAATCAATGGCAGCAAAAAGATTCTTAACAGGACAAAAAATTAACTCTTCTACAATGTGGCTCTTTACCCAGAATGAAATAATTACACTGAAATTATAAACAGCTTGGGGAAATTTTTTTATCGGGAGCACAGAAACTAACACAGCCTCCTCCTACTCATTAACAAGAACACTCACTCAAGAAGAGACATGTGTTACAAAGATCTTCTGTCTTTTCCACTTGCCAGAAAGAAGACACCTTGATATCTAATAGTAGTGAAGCATGAACTCAAGAGTAACTATTCTGAAGAACAGAACTAAATTTTTCCTATCTTTATGCCACTCCACTGCAAATCTTGCCAAGCATAGTGTTTGTTTTCCTAGAATTTACAAGACTAAATCAGCTAAAAAGGGGGGAAAAATGTATTCACATAGATAGATCTCTTTAGTACATAAGAAACCATTTTCGTGCACGCCAGGAAATATTGCCAAACCAAATAAAGATGCCTGGAGACAACCTCAGCAAAAAGAAAGAACACTTGGGACCTCATTTCCAGTTCAGGTTCTGGCACTACCTAAGCCATATGACCTCAGGCAAGCCAATTACTGACTGTTTCTGGGCCCTAATGTTCACCTCTGTTAAGTGAGAAGAATCCAACTATGTGTTCAGAGGTTGCATCTCATTCTAAATATTGCTTTCAATAAGTTTCAGTGAAATAACATAAGGCTTTAGTTAACTACATGTAAGCACCCAAAAGTTCAATTTACTCTTGTAAATTCTTAAGTGACAGTACCTGATGGCCAAAAAAGATCAAACTTAAACCCCCAAATGCAAAACTAAACTCATTTTCAAGTCACCTACTCATTAACTAAGGTGACTAATACAGTAGATTACAGTTTCAACTACTCCTGGCTAGCTTTTATTGAGTTCAAAAGGAAGGCAAAGATCATTTCAGAAAAGTATGTGATAAAATTTTCAGAGAAGAAACATACTTAATAATACAAAACACCAAATTTTGAAATGATCAAAGTTAACAGTATTCTCCACTGATATATTTCCTGCTTTTAGAATAAAATGACAGTATCACTTTACTGTCATTTATATAGTGATTTCACATTTACTATCTCACTTAATCATTGTGACAATCCTATGGGTAAGCAGCACTTTAATCAACACAGTTCAGGTCAGTTTAGAAAGTCAGGTAACTTGCCAGCCTACGCTCAAGAAGTGCTGGAGCCCAGACTCCACTGTAGGTCTTCTGATCTAAAGTTTAATGATCTTTGTAATCCTAAAAAGTGGTAATTCAAGCCAAACTCAAGAAGTTGGAAAGTGAGAAAATCTGGATAATCAATCCCTAAATAACTGGACTGAACACAAAGAATACAAGACCAGGTTTAGCAGTTTCAAGTCAAAAAGCAAATTTACCAGCTGTTAAAAATGGTAACATCTAATTCATTTAATTCCACATCTCAAAAATCTTGTCGCCTGATTTCAGACAAGTATGAAAAAATTTTCTAACTCAAAAAGAAGAAAAATATGTAAATAAAAACAAACTGATTAAACTAGCTATAAGGTATTAAATTGCTAAAAGGCACATTAAATCATTATTTCAGAAATTTGGTTACTCTGGAATGTGAATCACAGGAATTAAATTATGCTAATCAGGTAGGATATATTCCTCAGAGGGAAAAAAATGCTCCAATGTTTTAAAATAAAATGGGCAAAGAAGTATGATAAATCTCTACTGTACAGTCATTTCACACCTATATAAATTTGCCTCATTTATTCAGGGACCCACCACCTCTTCCAAAGGTCAATAAAAACATAATCCATAATGCACAGAATGTTGCCTAGTAAATAACAGTTTCTTACTATTATCATTTATGCTAAGAATACACAACTAAAATCAGGGCTGAAGACAGGACAATTAAATAGGTAGTAAGCAGTCAGAACATTAAATTCTCTACAACATTAGAAATACTTGTACAAACTCCTCCAAAGGATCAGTGCAATCTGTCTACAAAATTTTTGACAAGCTCTAAAGGAGAGGTCAAAGACATTAAAGTTAGGAAAAGGAGCTATGTTGTCAAGACAGGTATCAGTGCCACAGCCTACATATTATGAGATTTTTTGTAAGAATTTTCAGGAAAACACAACATAACAGTGCAAAACTTACTGGAGGTCACAAATAACTCTCAAGTAGTGTGGCATAGGGTCACATATGGCTTCCTGGAAGTTTATTAGAGATGTAGCTAACCTTCATGTTTTATTGCAAATATCCCCACTGTAAAGAAACACAGGCGGTCAGGGATTTGGAAAAGGCAGAGAACGCTATTCCTCATGGAAGTGGGAAATAACGTGAAGGTCCTCGGCCAGAGATCTACGGAGGGAGGCCCCATTCCCTTGGCCACCAACGCTTTAGAAGGCACTCACACGTCTGAATTTTGTTTAGAAATGGACAGATGATAGAAGCAGGGGCTAGTGGCTGGGAGAAAGAGAAGCCCACTGACAAATCCTGAGAAACAGCTTGGTCATCAGCAAGGGAGACCTTCTTCATTTACTCTAAGGTTCTAGACTCCCAGAGACGAAGAGGGGCTGGGTACTCTACAGAAGCTCAGGACGGCTTCCAAGCCCACCACGATGAGGGGAATGGCTGGGAGTTCAGTGCATGGGTTCAGCTTACCAGTGGCCAACCGCCGGGAGGTGTCCCAAATAATTTAGATATTGTCAGATTGAGTCAGAGTCAGCAGCGCTCTACAACACGGCTGGCAGTCGAATCACGGTGCCCTAGATCTGCACCGTCTGGGCGCAGAAGAAGTCAAGCTCTGAGGATCGTCTCAGGCGTCTGTCCCCAGTTCCCCGCGCTCGCTTACCTACCCGCTCTGACTCCGGCTTCTGGGATCTCGGGATCCTGGAAGAGTCTCCCGACCGACTCTCACACCCGCCGCTGGGCTCCGGCCAACCGGAACTCGCTCGCGTCACTTCCGGTCCGGTCCCCCCCCGCGGGAGACCGCCTCCAAAAGAAAAACGTTCCCCTCTCCTTTGGGCCACCGCAGCGGGTCGTGCGGGATTTCAGTTCGGGTCTGGGTTAGGGACCTGTGGGCGGGGCCTGAGGAAGAATGACTGTTCTCGTCGGCGTTCTTGATCCGAACTTGTTGTCGAGATACCCCGGAAGAGGTAACTCGCGTGAGAGCGGCGTGTTCGGTACCCAAAACTGAAGAACGCGAAGGCGCCCGTGAGGCGGAGGAGAGGTGCTCTAGGTAGGTGGGCCTCTCCCAGGGAGAGGGATGTTCTTCTTGACTCTCCAGTTGGTGTGTTTATTACTATTTCATTCTATAAAAAGTCACTCCGCTACTCTTATCTCCTTTCTAAACTATCTTCCACCCAAGTGGCCCCTGGAGCCACTCTTCCGGTTTGGCCAGTCGTCTTTTGAAATAAAGGACCTAGCTGCTGGGGAGGGGAAGGACCCAAAATTTTAGTTCCCAGTCAAGGGCTCCGGTCCGCAGCATCGATGCCCTCGCTCCGAGTGTGAGAAAATACCGAGCAGGCCTCACACTCTGCTGAGTATTGAACACCCACAGCATAGCAAGTTGTCCAGTGCTATGAGGAAATAAAAGACTTCTAAGAATATGATGGAAAAGTTGCCCTGCTGTGTCACGCGAATGTAAAGAAGTCTGTAATCTGTGGAAGGAATGATGCTGAAGCTGAAACTCCAGTACTTTGGCCACCTCATGAGAAGAGGGGACTCATTGGAAAAGACCTGATGCTGGGAGGGATTGGGGGCAGGAGGAGAAGGGGATGACAGAGGATGAGATGGCTGGATGGCATCGTGGACTCGATGGACGTGAGTCTGAGTGAACTCCGGAAGATGGTGATGGACAGGGAGGCCTGGCGTGCTGCGATTCACGGGGTCGCGAAGAGTCGGACACGACTAAACTGAACTGAACTGAACTGAATCCTTGAACATTTTACCCCAGGCACTGTACTAAATGTCGCGTATATGCGCTACAGTGGTTATATGTAACTGCTCCAGGACGTTTTTGTGTTTTAAGTGGAGAGAATTATTTCAGGGAGAGATTGCTGCTTGAAAACACCTGGTAATTTGGTGTGACTGAATACTAGATTATGTAGCAGGAGATGAGGTTAGAAGGATAAATTTGGTTGAAACCAAATTGTGTATTCTTTGAATTTCTGCTGAGGGATTTATATGTTATTGTCACTCCACCAACTTGCATCCACTTGTGCAATACGTAAGGAAAACCAGTCTGTTGACACTGGGTTGTGGTGAAGAAAAGCACAGCGTTTGTTGCAGGTCTCTAAGCAAGGCCCTGGGAGACAAGCCTCAAATCGACTCCAGTTAGGTGTTTAGTTACCATTTGTTTGTTTGTTTGTTTGTTTGTTTTAAGGGGAAGAACAAAGAGACTGGAACTAATCATTTTATAACATTTCTGTGACTTTTTTTAGTTGGAGGATAATTGCTTTACAGTGTTTTGTTGGTTTCTATTGAACTTTGCCATGTTTTTCATAATTATAGTTTCAGGAGTTAAGGTGTCTCTGGTTTATAATTCTTCTCTGACCAGGTGGTCCATGGCATGAGGGTCTGTTAACTCATCTTGCCCCAGAGAAACGACCTGAGTTGTATGTGATATCTACAATTTTACTATATTGACAGTGTATTGACAACAGCAATTTCAGTCATCAGCTCTGGTTGATTAGTGTCAGTTATGCAGGATTGAGGTCACAGTGGACAAAAGAGAGAATAAAGTTTTGGATAGAGAAGTTAATCATAAACTTGATAAGGGGACTCAGTTTTAGGAGGACTCGGTTTCCTTATTCCTTAGATGCTTATCCAATGATTTTTGAGCAGAGAAAATACAGATTACAGAGAAATTACAATTAGATTTGTGCTTTATAATTACAGTTAATTATAATGGCAGATGTACTAGGATGAAATGAAGAATATGGAAAGATTACAGGAAGTTTGAGAGGAAAAGAAAAATACTGAGTTCAATATAGGACATAGTCTAGACCACTTCATAGACATCTAAGTGGTAAAATTTAGCAGAAACTGGAAGTTCAAGTGTGGAGCTGTAGGAATCCTCAGCATCTATTGTTTCAGGAATAAGTGAAATTGTTCATTTTACAAACTATTTATATATTGTGTATCTCCTCCTACTAGAATGTTAGCTCCATGAAGGGTAGGATTTTGTTTTGTTCAGAGCTCTGTCTCCAGGGTCCAAAACTGCACAATAGGCTCTCAGAAAATATTGATTGATTGAATGGAAAGAGGATATATATAAACCAGCCCTGTCAAATAGAACTTTCTGCAGTCATGGAAATGTTCAATATCTCGCTAACTCAGCGTGGAGCTTAGCCACTTAAAAAAAATTATTTAGCTGTATGTGGGATCTTCAGTCCCTGATCAGGGATCAAACCCGTGTCCTCTACATTGAAAGGTGGATTCTTTTTAAGTAGAAAAGAATAGCTTTATTGCTTTGCCAGGTAGAGGGATTCACAGCAGGCCCTCAAAACCATGTGTCCCCACTTGGGGAAGATAAGTTTTATAGTAACTGTTCAAAGAGGGTATGACCAGCTCATGGACATTCTTCTGCTGGGTGGGTGGTGAGGTTAAGTGGGAGTCTGCACCACCAGCCTTCAGGTCCAGCTGCTCTGGGGTCTACATGCTTGTCACTGGACCCTCAGGGAAGCTCCCTCACTTCTAAGTTGTTGAGCTATTGAGCATTTGAAATGTGGCCATACGTAACTTAAAACTGAATTTTTATTTAGTTTTAATTAAGTTTAAATACCTGCATTTAGCTAATAGTTGCTATATAGGACAACATAGGTAGAGACTGAAAAGAGGACGAAATGTGTAAGCTTGGCTAATACACACGTCAGTGGCAAACAGAAAGAGACTAAGATAATGGGGAAAAGGTGTCAGAAAGGTAGGAGGATAATAGGGTGAACATTGTGTTAAAGAATTCAAGGGAAGAGGGCTTAAAGTAAAGTTATCAGTGAGTGGTGCAGAAAGTTGAGGCCTAAAAAGTGGCAGCTAGATAGTGTCTTGATTCTTTAGCAGTTTTAGTCAAATGGGAAAGGCGGGCAGGTAACTGAAGAAGTTTAAAGATGAAGGGAAGAGGAAAAGTGAGGCAGTGTGGTTTAAGGATCCAAGAGGATGGATTTTTAGGTTGGAAAAGGCCAAGGGGCAGTAGCCAGTGGAGCAGGGTTAGCGGGTGGAGCGTGGTTCAGGAGGTAATAGAATCACAAGCACTGGTGAGAGGGGTTTAATCTGGCCACTGGAAGGCACCAAGAGGAGGGTCTTAGAGGATGTGTTCCTTTTGCGATGCCATCATTGCCTGGGACAACAGAGATGAGGCTGAAAACAGTTATGTTTACCTTCGTTTCAAGCACTGGGTTTATTGATAAATGTTAAAATAGATAGGCAGAAAGGGGGACAGCCTGAAACACCTTTTACAAGGGTTAGATGATGATCTGATCAGGCTGATAGATTGAAAGAACAGAGATGTTAGCATTAAGCTCTGCATTTTGGAATTAGGGACTTCATAAGATTAGGGACAGAAGCAATAAACAAATTGGTTCTTTCTGGAACTTTCTCTGCTTTCAATTTATGGTGACTCTTATTGGTAGATCTGTTTTTAAATAAAGGTGAGAGAATGAGAAACTTTTCATCATGACCTTTTCGATTAGTATATTTTATACTGCACTTACTAGTTTTGTGGCTGTGGATAAGCAACTTCTCTGATCTTTATTTTTCTCATCTTTAGAGAGAGGCTGGTATTATTGTCTTATTTTCATAGCAGCAATAATGGAAGTAAAGGGTTTTTAGCTTGCTGTTCAACACACAATAAGTCCTCTATATATACTGCCTTTCTCCAGATAGTACCTGAGTCTGGTATGTGGAGTATTTGGTTATTTTGCACCTAGTAATTGGTGCAGAAAATCCTTCTAATTTTTTGACATAGAAGTTTGTATATATGTATTTTTATATAATTGAATATTTGTTCTATTTGTAGTCTGGTGGTTAGATTATCATAAAGAAGTTCTGCTGATCTGTGAGCATCATATAGTAACTAAATGGCAGGTGCATTATGAGATAATGTGGGTTCTGATGAGAATTTTTTAAATTCTTGTGTGTGTGTGTGTGTCTGCCAAGGCACCTAGAGCCATAAAGTGCTGTGTCAGTAGAGCCCTGTCCCATCCTAGGCACACTTGTGAAAGGACTGAAACTAGGTGCTGCAGACCTGGCCAGTTAGGACCCTCTCTGTCACGCTCCTTTTATCCCCGAATACTTGTTTCCTCAGGGTTCCTTTCTTCCCTCTGTATACTTGATCCAGTGACCTTATCCACTTATCAGCCTTCAGTCAGTATGTTTTTTAAACATGCGTTTCTAGCCTGTGCTTGTCTTCTGACCGCTAAAATGACATGTCTTTTTCTTTTTTCTGGATATCTCAACCAGGGTGTCGTTTGGTCAGATCTGATGTAATATGTTTGAAACCCTTCAGTGCCTTACTTTCAAACCTGCTCTTTTCATCAGTAAAGAGTATACCCAGTCTACATTTGTTCAAATCTAGGTGGTGGTCTAACTTCTCCCTTTGTTTTATCACCAGACTTCCAGCGAATCGCTTTATCCAGGTGTGCTTCAGCCACTGCTTTCCTTTCCCGTGTCGCCACTCCTGTCTGCCATCTCCTCCAGACTGCTGGGAAAGGCAGCGTAGAGTAGTAGTGTCAAGAACACAAGCTCTGGAGCCAGGCTACCACTTACTAGCTTTTTGAACTTGGGTGAGTGACATATTCTCTGTGAGCCAATTTTCACGTCTGAAAAACGAGGGTAATAATCACATATTTACTTAAAGGACTTCGGTGTTGGGAACACTGAAGGAGACAGTTCATGTGGAGTGTCAATACCTAATATATAGCAAAATATTTATTAGTTAGTTACTATATTACATTATAGCAGTCTCCTAATCAATCCCCTGTATATCTATTCTTGCCAGCTTCTAATTCCTTCTTTATACTGAAGTCCCAGGTGATCTTTTAGAAAACAAAAATCATTTCCCTACAGCAGTGTCTCTTCATCCCTAGAATTCCAAGCCGCTAAACGTGGCTTACGAGGCCTTCTGCGATCTGCAGGCTGCCCTTGTTTCTCGCGTTTTTCTCGGCCGCTCTCCCCTTCCGTCTTTGGGCTGTCTGGACTGCTTTCAGGTCAGTTGCACACCATGCTTCTCTCCTCTGGCTTTTCTGCTTGGTGTTCATTCTGCCTGAAATGATCTTTTCTCGTTCTTCTTATTGCTTTGTTGCATTTTAAATATTCCCTCAGCGTGGCCTTCCCTGACCTCCTAAACTGAGCTAAAGCACTTTATCCACTCCCCTAACATCTTTCCATACGTTTGCAGACATGTAATTGTCTTCTCTTATCTAGGAACTGTCAGTGGCCAGTATTGTTCATCACTCTACTCCCAGTCTAGCAAGGCATGTGTCTGGCACAAAGGAAGCCAGCAGACATTCGTGTGTGTTGTTGTTGTTTAACTTCTCTTTGCCTTCATTTCCTCATTTTCAATATATAGAAAGAATGCTGACCTCTTACGGTTATGTTGCTCAAATAACACAGTACCTTCAAAATACCACTGAAGCTTTGAGTTAGAACAACATGAGGTCTTACTAAAATAAAATGAAAGAGGGACTTCCCTGGCAGTCACTGGTTAAGACATCACGCTTCAACTGCAGGGGGCACAGCTTCGATCCTTGATTGGGTAACTAAGATTCCTACATGACACATGGCGTGGCCAAAATTTTTCTTTAAACATAAGAAAGAAATTCAAAATTAGGATTGTGTCATCTCTAAACCACTACCAGAATGGAAGCTCTGTGCATGAAGAGACTTTCTCCTTTATTCCCCTTGATTCTAGAGCAAGACCAGTTAATATCGGTAGGATAAAGGAGGCATAAAAATAAAAGAATTAAGAAGCAGATGCGCTTAATGATACCCTTTTGACTGTACTGCACATACCTATTCCTGTAGCTACACTCTGGACTTCGTTATCACCTTAATGTTCTATTTCCAGACTCAAAACCCCAGACGTCTCTCTCTAACCTCAGCCAACTGCCTTTCCACCTCACTCCATCATACCTATTGTTAATAGCATGTGATATCCTGTCACCTTCCTGTCCTTACCTTTCTCATGGCCTGTCATTTCAAACATTCTTGCTCTCACCCAAACTTCCCTTATGCCCTGTGTCTCAGTGCTTACTGTTAGTAGAACTCAAACTTGGATAAATCCAGCCATCTATTATAGAAGGGGGAAGATGAAGGAAGAATATGGGTGCGGCAGATTTTGTTCTACGTTTGGAGGCAGTGATTAGGTAGTTTCAGTCTTTCGGCTTCTACTTTCTCTGTGAAGTATGGAGTTATCCCTTATGTGTTTTTACCTAAACTCAGGCTGCTAAGTACTGGTGGAGAAAATCAGCTGGTAGGTTAGGTACGGTACATTATTCATCATCAATGAATACATCGATGTTTTATTGATGATTCAGACACCATGAACAGCTTTGCTGGGGTAATAGAAATTTCTAAAGTAATAAAGGATGAAGGATCATCTTCCTTTGTTTTTTATGATGGTTGTACTACTGGTAAATTCAGTGTGTATTAAAACTATGTGAAAAAGGAATGAAGTGTGATACATGGTACAACATGGATGAACCTTGAAAATATTATGCTGGACGTTAGAACCCTGAAACAAAGGCCACCTTTTGTATGGTTTGATTTATACGAGTGTCCAGAATAAGTAAATCCATAAAGACAAAGATTAGTGGTTACCAGAGACTAGGGGAAGGAGAAGTGGGGAGTGACTGCTCACGGTTACAGGGGTTTCTTTGAGGGGGCAATGAAAGTGTTCTGAAATTAGGTAGTAGCAGTGGTTGCACAATATTGTAGATATGTTAAAGACACTGAACTATACACTTTAAAAAGATGAATTTTATAGTGTGTAATTACATCTCAAAAATGAGGATTTCCCTGGTGGTCCAGTGGTTAAGAATTGACCTTGCAGTGCAGCGGACATGGGTTTGATCCCTGGTCAAGGAACTAAGACCCCAAATGCTGTGGGCAATTAAGCCCATGTGTAGCAACCCAAGATCCCACACGATGCAACTAAAGCCCAAAGCAGCCAAATAAATAGTTTAATATCCCTGTACAATCTTCACTTTAGAATTTTTGATAACATTGCACACTTTGCCTCCAGTATAATTTCAATTTTAATGTCCTAATTTTAACTTAAATGAGGATTTTTTTTTTAATTTATGATAAAGTATGAATTTCCAGGACTGCTATCTGTGCCACGCAGGTTACACACTGTAGAATTCCAAGGGCACCACTTAAAGTTCTACAAACATGATGTACTTCATAAATGCTTAGATATCATGTATTCCACTGGAAGAAACTGATTACTGTGTACATTGAAGTATATTGAATCCAAGAGTCTCAAATGTAGACTTATGTAAATGCTTTATTGATGATTCAGATACCATGAACAGCTTTGCTGGGGTAATAGGAATTTCTAAAGTAATAAAGGATAAAGGATCATCTTCCTTTGTTTTTTATGATGGGTGTAGTATTGGTAAATTCAGTGTGTATTAAAACTATGCAAAAAGTACTTTGCATTCATATGCAAGCTGACACTGGGGCTTTCACCTACAGTAATGTCCAGGGACACCAGTATTCACATATCAGGCTTTCAGCTTTCCGTGTGAGGGTCAGTAGACAGCAGCCCACCTCACGCCAGGCCTGTTGCTATGACAACCAGGAACTTCCCTGAGGGGTTGGTACATCGAGAACTACTGCATTATTGAAGACACAAGTGTATTTTGAATAAGCACTATATTTCAGAAAAGAGTGAGTTACTCTTGGTTCTTTTAGATACTTTAGGCATTTTGGTAAAACAGAACATTTCCTTTCTTCACAAGACTTAGCAAAGACTGAGGAGCAGAGCTGTATCTGAGAGATGTACTCCTACATTGAGATTCAAAATGACCTAAACTGCTTTGCCTGTATTCTTGAATTTTTTCTAGTACTCAGGGGAGAAAAAACAGTACCTGCCCAAGATCCACAACATATTTTGCCTTTTTTTCTGGATGAAATTAAAAGTACTGCTGCTTATATACTGTCAGGGTGTTGTATCTGATAAACTATAACTTGCCCTCCCTTGATAATGACTGCCTTCTTTTCCTTTCAGATGATCTCCAGATCCCTGGTTATGGAGTATTTGACTAATCCTGGTGCACTTAGCTTGGCTGCTGGAGTTGCCTGTGGCATGTGCCTGGGCTGGGGCCTCCGAATGCGCTTTGGGATGCTCCCCAAGAGCTCAGTGAAGGAGACAAATGCTGACACGGAAACGGAAGCAAGCATCCTTGGAGAGAGTGGGGAGTACAAAATGATTCTTGTGGTTCGAAATGACTTAAAGATGGGAAAAGGGAAGGTGGCTGCCCAGTGCTCTCATGCTGCTGTTTCTGCCTACAAGCAAATTCAGAGGAGAAACCCTGAGTTACTCAAAGAGTGGGAATACTGTGGCCAGCCCAAAGTGGTGGTCAAAGCTCCTGATGAAGAAACTCTGGTTGAATTATTGACCCATGCAAAAGTCCTGGGACTGACTGTAAGTTTAATCCAAGATGCAGGACGTACTCAGATTGCACCAGGCTCTCGAACTGTTTTAGGAATTGGACCAGGACCAGCAGACCTAATCGACAAGGTCACCGGTCACCTAAAACTTTACTAGGTGGGATTTTGTATGATGATGGTGGTTCCACCACCACAAATATTTGAAACTGTCAAATTGTAACAATAAAAGCTGAATTTCTCCCCCCAGCTAAGATTCTTGAGATGAAATTCCATTCACGTGTTCTTCTGTCATGTACTTGGCCTGGTTAGAGAGTTATCTTGGGCTAAAAAAAAAAAAAAAGTTTGGTTAATAGTCCTGGTGATTCAAGTGATGAGTGCTGAAACAAATGTTTAAGATGAGAGGCACAGATCACAATAAATTGGACTAGAGGTGGGAAACAGCATTTCCTATGAGTGATTAGGCCCCGTTGTGTGTTACTAGCTCTTCTTCTGGAGAAGGCAATGGCACCCACTCCAGTACTCTTGCCTGGAAAATCCCATGGACGGAGGAGCCTAGTAGGCTGCAGTCCATGAGGTCACTAAGAGTCGGACATGACTGAGCGACTTCACTTTCACTTTTCACTTTCATGCACTGGAGAAGGAAACGGCAACCCACTCTGGTGTTCTTGCCTGGAGAATCCCAGGGACGGGGGAGCCTGGTGGGCTGCCATCTATGGGGTTGCACAGAGTCGGACACGACTGAAGCACCTTAGCAGCAGCTCTTCTTCCAAGACTATGTTGCTATCCTCCTTGGAGGATCAGGGGTTCTAGGGCATTCCCAATTTAGATGTAAACTGCAGTTTGTTTTTCCTTACCTGTTTTTGAATATTTTAGCAATAGATAATGGTATAGCCACCCACAGTTTGAAAGCTAACCTTGTGGCTTTTTCTCAAAGTTGAGGTTTTTACAGCACTGACCTAACCCACCTGTGCCATGTTTCACATTTATTCCCTCAGCCACGCTGGCTAAAATTTCTCAGCAGTGGTTCTACATCTCTTCAGTTCACCCCTTTCCTAACAAGGTGGTGAAACTTGTGAAGCGACTTGCATGGACCTTGAAGGTGGTTATGGGCCCATGTAGAAATGACGGCAATTGTAAAGTGATGGTAATTGTGAAGTGACTGTTATTTATCATTGTAACATCCCAGTATTTTCTTTACTTAGAACTTAAGGAACTGGACAATTGAGCTACTTAAGGGCACCTTATCTCCCTTTTGATCTTTATACATTCAGCACATAATCCAAATAATTACCAGCTGCCCAGAATATGATGGTTCTCAGCTCCCAAGAGCCACACAGCTTCCTGATCTTCCTTTTTTTTGCAAAAAGCCATTTGTCTTGAAAGCTCTCTTTGGGGGGATTCTGACAGTATGTCTAAATTCAGTACATTCCTAAGAACTTCGATGTCAGGGGGAATTTTGGTAACAGGCACACACTGATGGCAACTCACCATGGTTAACGTCAACAGTTAGCATTAGTTAGTTGTTAACTTCAATGTTAAGCGGCAATGCAGCACAACTGCAAGGTCTCCAGCCACGGCGTCTGGCAGGACACTAAAGGCTACTGCAGCCAGGCTTAAGGCCAGTCTTTTATGCTGGTATCTGACAGCACAGAAGAAACTGCAACTGTGAATGATGTCACAGTAGCAACTGTTTCTAAAGAGAATGTTTATACTGGTTTCCAAAGTGATGCAACAGCATGTAACTGAGCTGAAGAGAACTCAATCCTAAATGTCTGATTCCACTTCAGATTATTTCTGAGGCTTGCCTCAGAGAATGATGGTTCCGGGTTCAAAGACAGTGCATCCCAACAGGACCATCTGCCCTGGCTGACAATTGAGGTAAATCATGGCATATCTACTAGGGTGAATAGTATACAAACACTGGTAGTTACGGAAATATGTTTTCTAGCTCACCTGTACTTTGCTATTTTGTAAGGTTCATAATTTTATTTCATGGTCCACAAAGCAGAGAACCCTGAGTTCTCTTAAAGACACCTGCAAAGGGTCAAAACAATTTTCCTGATACTCATTCTTTTCCATTGTTTTGACATTTGCAGTGATGATAAAAAAAGCAACAGTGGGTAATACTGCTGGCACCTTTCATAAATCAAGACAGGGGCACCTATCTGTACAAGGAGTCACTATAGTTTTCACTGCCCTACATTTACTTTAAAAAGTTTAACGTCCTTGATGAAGCAGTAAAAAAATTATTTGACTGTCTTAATATTCTATGTAACATCAAACACTTCCGGTGCACACTGAAGTATCACTGTTATCTTAAGGGAAAGAAAAAAGACTTGTGGCTGAGTCTTGAACTGAACTAGCTGCTTTTGTCAATTTTACTTGCAAGAAAACAACAGACAGAATCTAGTTATCCAGATCTAGATTTTCAGGAGATATAAACTACACAAGATTCATTTTCATGGTTTCAGAGTCCACATTTCAACTAATCACAAGTATCTGGAAAGGTTATTAAATCCACCTTCCAGTGCAGGAGACACAGGTTCAGTCCCTGGTCAAGGCACTAAGATCCCACATGCTATGTGGCCAAAAAATAGCTATATGAAGCCAAGTTTTTGCATACAGAAGAGTCTCTGTTCAGACGAACTTTAGAGACTTGTGAAAAATAGTACGATGCCATTCGTTCTAGCTTGACTTTTGTTTGGGGAAATATGCTCATATTATTATTGCTTACGTTAACATGCAACGCTTACTACTGTCATTTAAATGGATCAACAGTTTCTTAAAGTTGTTTTAACTATTAATAATAGTAAAGTAGGAATAGATACAATCCCACATAAACTAGTGCTCTTTGGGATCGTTAACAGTTTGAATATGGTTACTTTATAGTAAATTTTAAATCAGGGAGTTTAAAATCTATTCTTTTTCAAAATCAAGCTGATTATTCTAGGTTTTTTAACTTTCATATTTATGTGAATTTATAGCGGGGGAGCCTTCTATGGTACTGATAGTAATTTAATCAACTTTGTAGGTATTTTTGGTGAAAATTGGCATCTTACAAGTTCTGAATCATGAATGTATTTTCTGTTTCAGCAAGATTTTGTAGTTACCTTTTATTAAATTTACCACTAGTTAATACTCTTCGATTCTTGTTTTGCAAAATTTCAAATTGTTTTTATTGCTCTTGTAATTCTGAGACCTTGCTAAACAAGCTTTTTAAAGAGTTTTTTTTATAAAAACATTGCTTAGGATTTTCTTCATACAAGATTAGGTCATCTATGAATAAAAATAGCTTTACATCTTCAAAAAAAAACTTGCATGATTTTGAGTATAGACAGATCCTAAGTTTGAGAACCACTACAGTGAGATATCTGCATGACTAAATCAACTTATAGAAATTTAAAGCAGCCTTCCATGGAGACCAACCTCTTGCTGTCATACCAATGTCTGTGTTGAAATGACTGCCAGCAATTACCACCTTTTTTTTTTTTTTTTTTATAATGTCTACATTTGGATTCTGAGGAGGATCACTGAAAACATGTTTACCTTGAAAGTTTCCTATTAACCTCTTTCCCATTCTTCCCTCTGTTTTAGTTAGAGTGGCGACAACTCTTCTTTTTAGTTCCTTCTGTCAGACCATCAACCATCATCCTATTAGAGGAAAGTTGCCAAAATCCCTTAGAGCTTATTACTAATTCATTGGGTCTCTCCTTGTTCAGCACTCAATACTACTGCCCAGTATTGAGCTACCTGTTTTGTAATTTAAACACGTCTCCAAATAATCCTGCAAAGTACTCATGGTGTTAACATACACGTGAGGGAACAAGCTCAGCAGTTCAGCTTACTCTCAGTTTAAGCCTAAGTAATACACTGCTGCAGTTTCTCTTTCTACTGTAGCCCATTATTATGGATGGTTAAGTGGCAACTCAGTATCATAGACAGGCACCAGGTTAAAATTATGTTGTTTTTTTTTTAAAGATTCTTAACTATGCTGTAAAACCTTTACTGAAGAATTTTAACTTGTTTCTATTAGGGAAGGGAAAAGAGAAAAATCATTCTGGTGATTCAAAGTATGTCTAGGAGAACAAATCTTGATTCTGAGAAGGAGCCCCCAGGGACCATTACTATTCTCCCTCTTGATGTTGAATAAACATGAAGAAAGAGAGCAGAGACCCAGGAGAGACACCAGTATGCCCAGGACCTGAGCAGCAAGATGGTCCCTAAGACAAACCAAAAAATGAAAAGAAAATTTTCCAACTAATACTGCAATTTCCTATAGGAATATAGGTGGTGGGGGGAGGAAGACAGGAGTTCTAAGTTTTAAAAAAGCACTTCTGTGGAGTTTATGGTCAATGACTCAACTTTATAGCAATGCAAAGCTAGGTGGGGGCTCTCTAGCTCTACTGAGAATTAACTGTGAAATGAACTTAGAGTAATATTCTCAGTCATATGCAAAAAAACTTGAATTCAAACACTGGTTTAAAAAAATCAACTTAAAATATTCATAATTTAAAGGCCTTTACAATTCATGGTAAAGAACAGCATGCTGACTATGTGCTTATACATTCTTATTTCAAGTTAATATAATTTAACATCCATGATCTCTCTTCATCTGAATGAAATGCTCAGCTAAACAGCTGAAGCGCTGCCTGGTTAAAATGATGGAGGTAGCCCCCGTCAGCACTGATGGGTTTTTTTGACCTCTGCATGGACCTCATGATCTACTGGAACGCACACAGCGTGATGCGGTGCTTTCCCATGTCCCAGCTCGTAGCCCCCTTCTCCCTGTACTACTTGAGTATCCAGTATGAAATGGTTCTTGTGGTTTAAGAGAGATTTAAGTAAAACTGCCATTCTCCATGTTATTTCCACAGTCCAGTAATTTATTTTAAATTTGAGTAATTTCAAATTCCACAAACAAAACTGAAGAACAGCAATATTTTGTTTGAATTCTTTCTTCTGTACACTCAGTGATCTAAAACACCACAATATCCAACATACACAAACCTCAGGGAAGGGTTAGTAAATACACACAGATTGGAATCATGGTGCTCTTTGTTCCTGAATGGAATGGTCCCACAGAAAAAGCACAGGATACAGCACAACGTAAGGGCACCTGTTACATATGAAGTGAGCAAAAACACACTAGCATTTTCTATATGCGTAATGAGGAAACCTGCATAGGTTAGAGGGCCTTTTATGCTCATTTAGAAGTCAGGCAAGTTGTCTGTAATGCATTTTTCAAACAATCTGGAGAGCACTGCAATCCCATGGAGGATATGCTCATTAGTGTTGTCTTTGTTGGCATTGACAGTCTTGCATGGTCATATATCAGTATTTTTGCTTTAGCTTTTCTTTGAATAAAAGAGATTTAAATGCATTTAGACAATACATACTGTAAGCTGTTTACATACACTAAATTTAAGAGATTCAATATTAGAGGTTTTTTTTTTTTTCCTTTAAACACTACAGAGTGCAAATCAGGTTCTCCACAATAGACTGAGTATTAAGCAGATCTTCAAAGAATGAGGGGGGAAGAAGAAAAGCCCAAGTGAACAAAACATTGAAACTATTCCCCTTTGAAAATAAATTCTAAAATGATGCGGAATGTGAAATAAGCTTTAAACATAGGTGATCCGAGTTTATAGTTAGAAACAAAAAGTAGTCCTTCATGAAATAAAGGTTACAAGAATATGTGCCTGTTTCCCCTGTTATAAACTGAGAAGCGGGTAGAGACGATGTTTCGGTACGAAAATAGGCGACTACAGGATCAGCTTTCCGTCTCACATGCTGTACCCAAAGCCGGGCTGCGGCTGCCCGTAGGCTGGTGCAGTGTAACCATAGCCAAAAGGCGCCTGGGGAGGGACTGCGACGCTGGGTCCTGCTGTCAGCATCAGCTGGGGCTGACCTACAGAAGAGAGAGAGGGCAGGGGGAGGCGAGGAGGCGGGAGAGACTGTTAGCACTGCAGGATGGCCACACCCCCGACCCGACTGCAGCAGCATAACTGCAACTTGGAATGAATTGGGGGGGGGGGGGGGGGTT
>SJYC01128932.1:0-59695 GCA_006408675.1 Madoqua kirkii | reverse complement strand
GGGGGGGGGGGGGGGATTCTGACCGACTGTCTCAATTTCAGCATGGCAGTCACCCTAGGAAGGGTCCTGCCTAAAAAGCCAACAAAAACCATGCAGGGCCAAGGGCCAGAACTGTACCAGTAATAATGTTACTTCATATGTCATTTAAAGCAATATGCACATGCACGCTCGACATGCTTAGGCAGCACATTCACCAGTAAGCCCTTACCACCACATGGTGTTTGCACATTTTATATGGTAACAATATAATTAGCACAGAAAAACAACTTTTTAAGATACATTTCAACACAACTGAACTTTTAAAGTTAAGGTTTAAATTCTTGATTTAGATGTGTCTAAATGGTAACAAAACCAAGTATCCAGTACCAAAAAGAAAAAGTTAAGACATACTCAAATATACATTAGGTGTGAAATACATTAGAGGATACAACCTCTTTCAAATACTAAGCTAACACGCTCATGAAGTTTAAATAGTTACTATACAGAGGAACCGACCTGTGGAGAAACTAGCTAAATAGAAGAACATACCTAACACCTCTCCCTACCTCCTGCAAAAGAAGTACTCTTAATCTCCCTCTCTAATGTAAATCCAGAGTAGTATTTCTCCCACAAGTGACCTAATGTCTCTCCTTCGGTGAATAAAAGCCCAAACTGTTTTCAGTGAATGAACTCTAGGAACCAGCAGTTTGTTAAAAAACCACTTCTAACTTTGATATTGAAATCTACCTTGAAATTTCAACCCCACTTTTTTTTTCTAAACAACATAAGCATGTTGTTTTTTCATTAAGCTTCTCAGTTTCTTCATATCACAATGGAATCATGAGAAAACAAGAACAATAAAAACCCCATGAGTGCACAAATCTCTAATAAAGGGCAGAGAACTTCAAGGCAACGGGGGCAGGAGGCAGTGGCCTGAGGAAGCGCCAGAGCAGCCTTCTCCGCAGCCAGCCGGCCAGGACAGGGTGGGAGGGGGTGCACGGAGGGGTGGTGCGGGGAGTGGGAGGGGAGAAGGTGGCACTGTCAACAGCTGTCTTTGGGTCAACCCCACTGTCAACTGCTTACAAGGACTATCCATTTAAACACCCTGAAGAGAAGCCAAATTCAGCAGCTTCCCCCAATTATTACAAACACTCTGTTTCTACCTTGTTTCTTATCACAAATATGTCAAACATCTTGTTCCCATCTCTAAGAATCTACTTTATGTTCTCCAACTTTATCAAAACTACGCTGACCTCTAAATTCCCAAAGTCCTTTTTATGTGAAGTAAAAAATGGAAATAATGCCACAATAGGTTTGTTTACTATCATTTCCTTTAACAGGCTGAAATATAACAGTTCTAATTGTATACCTTCCTCCCAACACCACCTGGCTAAAGTGCTATAACCTACACCCTTCATATTCACTACTCAAATCACTCTTCTCCAGGAGAGAAATGGAAAGGGGAAGGATTTCAGAAAGGCGAAGAAAACATTAAATTGCCTTAAATATCCAGAGTCTGAAAATCCTCTCTGGAAAATCTTCAAATGGAAACTACTCAGTCATCTGTCTCAGTCAGAATTTAGAGACGTACTACTTCTGTAAAGCATACTTAAGATGACTATGGCATGTTCTCTCACCTCCACTTCTGAAAATTTAGTTCACCAATAATTCTTTGTCAGTAACTCATGATCAGGCCATAGATAAATCAGTTCTGATCTCAAGAAACTGTTTTTTGAGATTATCTCTGCGTTTAAAATTATCTTAGTGAATAAGGTCAATGCCTGCTCTAAGGTTGTTTTCAAAAAAAAAAAAATCACAGTAGAGGCTTATTCCTTAACTTACTGAGCCTTTTGCACTTTAGAATGAACTGTTTGTTTACTATATTTCTGAGGTTAAGCAGAGAAAGAGATTACCATAAACAATAGGTTGTGTCTCTGTAGCTTGTTCTTCCTCTTTTCTCAGTGATTCTGAAGCATCTAATTTATCCACCTAGAGAAAAACAGATAATGGAATTAGAACCTCAAAAGTATTATAAACCTAGATTTATGGCAGAAAGTGGAAAAGCCTTAGTATGTTAAATTTCGTCAAAATAAAACAGACTAGAGTAGAAAGAACATTCTCAGGCCCCTTCAAATTCAATGGCAATGTTCATACTTCAGTCAAGGTGATTTTTAGCACTGTCATTATAAACCCTCAGGAAGGAGGGATTTATAAATGCCACAAAAGCTCACGCCAGGCTAAAACGGGGCATGCTAGGATGCAGCCAGCCTGAGGGAGGGAGATAACCAGAAGGAACCACTTTCTCTGATGAAGTTTTAGCCCTATTAAGGATAACAATGATGAACTCATGACTCGATGAGACTTCCTTCCCCAAAGGAAATGGTATTCAAAAAAGTGAAGTTAAGTCTTGTGACTAGATAAGTGTGTCTGCAGAACCAACTATCTTTTTTGCCAACTGTGCACAGCTTCTGTCATTATTGATTATGTGTGGGCTGAAGTTTAAGATTCAAGTGGCTCCATATTTAAACTTTTTAATATAAAGACAGGCTGCATGTGTTAATGCTCTGTTTTCTAAGTAACCAAGGAATGCCTGATTTTTCCCCAACTTCTTAGAGAAAGAAATGTTTACCTTTTAATTAAGCCCAAGAAGTAAATGACTGTTATACACTAGCTATTCTAAATAAGAGTGGATAGTATCAGACAGAAATAATACTCTAGAGGAGTCCAAACATTAGTGAAAGGAAAGAGCTGGAATACATAGATCCTTCCCTAACTAGTTGTGTCACCTTGGCAAACCACTGGACTGACCCTCAAATTTCCCTGCCTACATAGTGAGTCAGCTGAATGAGAAAACCTACAAAGCTCCTTCTAGCATTAGCATGACTTGCAATCTGGAATTCTGTGAAGGACTACGGAGGATGGCAGCAGGACACAGACTAGGAAATCTCCCCCAAACCACTTCCATTTTCCTTTAAACTGTGCTGTTATCTGTCTTTTAGACTATATAGTCTTGTCGTTGGTATAGCATTACATTAATGTAAAACTAAATTTAAAATATCAATGTTATCTATTACTAGAGGGTTTCCAAGTCCTAGGGGTGCTGAGATGGGGAGGCAGAGTACAGAACTTTTTTAAGAGTGTTCACTCCATATCCTTCAAAAAGGCAAACAGTGAAAAATCACTCAAGAAAAAGACATGCAGGACTTTAGTGAAAAGGCTTTAAAGACTTGGTCCCAGAAAGGTTAAAGCAGCACCTAGTTTCTATTTGCAACTATTTTAAAAATAGTGTTTCAATCCTACACAGGCCATTAGGTTAGGACAGTATTTTACATGTATTTTAATGTTTCATAATGAGTATCTTAAATGTGGGTCTAATCCACCCTAATTTGTCAGGGAGCAAAATGTGAGAAAAGTGAAATGAGTCAGACTCCAGACACCTTCAGATAAAAATGTGGTTTTTCTACCCTGGGAAGATGGGTTATTAGTTTGCTTCTGTATTTCATTTTTTTAATTTTATAACCTAAGGGCTCATGTGTTAAAATTACCCCACTATCAAATTAAAGACTACTATGGAATATAAATACCACAAGAAACACTCACTGTTTGGCACCCAAACTTAAAAACAAAAATCACTACAGCTCTCTAATTTAAAGTACAATCTGTGCCACCAAGGACAGTCAGATGGGGTTTTACTAAGTATCCAAGAGTGAGCTAAAGAAGTTATTTTAAAAAGTACATGGATGAGTGTACATTAATAACTTCAAAAAAGAAAAATCAAACCAAAAAACTCACTGAATAATACTTTGCCAGACTTTCAAGGAAAAGATTCTAAAGTGAACATGTGTTTAAAAGTTAATGTCTGAGTTAGATGTTGAAGACAGAAGTCTGTTAAAAGATTTAGAAGAGCTGGCAAGGTCATAATGCCCAGGCACAGACACAAAACAAAAAGTAACAACTGCGAAGAAGGAGCATCATGCTAAGCAAAAATCGATTTTTCTATTTAATGGGACAGCCTCTGGCTCAACAATATTCAGGTATTGTTTTCACTGACCCATTTGGACTCCTCCAAACAGAAAAGCAGAGAAGGCTTTTATGAACACAAGCTTTTGTTAAGAGCTGTAACTAAAGTTTCTGATCATTGGATTAAAAAAGAAAAATTACAGGTAAACGTGTCACTGAGTTCAGTTCCATCTGTACTACTGAAAATTCATGATAATGTAAAAGGCTTTTCCACAAAGACTGCAATATGCTGCAGAGGAAAAGTTAACATGCAGTCAGTTATTTTGGTGTATGTGTGCATGAAAAAAAGGCAAAAGTACTGAAGCAAGAAGTGAGATCTGAAGATGACTGTTGCTATACAGGCTCTCAAGAAACACACACAGCCCACAGCAATGCTTTAAGAGTTTTGAAAGTAGTATGATGTAATTGCAATGACTGTTGTACATGCTTGATTTAAAACAACGCATAACACTGCAGTTCAATTACCTATTTTTCACACACACGCTTTCTAACTGCCTTGCTTACTAGCTGCTGAAGGGCCTCACACACAATGCATTTTACTCAGGTTTGCCCTAAGTTCCAATGGTGACTCTGGTTTGGTTCAATGTAATTCCAAGGCACTGTTCCCCCGCTCCAAATTATTTTAAATTGTTTTAACTGTCCTTTACCTTCCCACCTTTTTCTCACCATAATTTGATACCAGACACAAGTTTGTAAGTTTGTTTCATTTATACTGGGATGGAGACAAGCCAATGAAGGAAGCAGCAACCAAAAGGTGCCTAAATTTGACTTTGGACAAGCCAAAGGGATGAGTAACAGCAAATCTGTAGCTTCAGAGATGTACCTTATTATAGAAAGCAGAAGTTAATATGATTCCATATTTTACAGAAATAATCCATGTTGCTTAGCAACAATTATAGCAAGCTAATCCGATGATTGTAAAAGTTTTGATTCCTCTTGAAAATGAACTAGCACCATAAGAACTGGACACCTGGAGAAACATGAGGAAAGTCTCTTCGGAAGCAGCTAGTATCTCTTGTATCTACTTTCAGCAAAAAATTAGTAAGAATCAAGAGACAGAAACTGGATCACAGTCCTTCAATACCCAAAAAAAAAACACCAAAAACAAAAAAACCCCAAAACAAAAAACCCCAAAAAGCCTTTTAGGGCATTCTATATACATATTTAAATTCAACAACTCACAAAATAATACCAGAGGCTGTTTAATTTTATTTAGAATATTGATAAATCCTATTATGGTCCAGATACCCTGACAGGGAAGAGAAATCTCCTGAAACTTTGGAATTAATATGGAAACTCAACATGCTCAGTTTTTAATAATATATTTAAGAGAGACTGTGAACCAACTACTGATTAGCCTCCTGCCCTTCCTAAAGCCTATTAGCCGATTAGTAGCAAACATCTACTAATGTCCTAGAGCTCTATTATAGTTATATTTTAAGGGACTTGCAGAGGCTTTAGTGAAAATTTATTGGGGGAAAAAGCAGAAGCAGCAGTGTAGAAAAGGAAGGAAAAAAAATCATGCAAATTCCTTAGACTTAGTCCTCCAGACTTAAAGATGGAAAAGAATCAACTTTCACCTTTTCCTTTATTGCATCAACCTGCAAAGGAATTCAGAAGGTGCAGCTTAGAAAAAAATCAAATTCCATATTGAGCATAAAAAGGTAGAATCAGCAACAAAGGTTTAGGGGAGAAACATCTAACCACTAAAAAAGGTATGAGAGAAGTGAAAATAAAGGGCATACTGGAAGCAAAACTCAGATTTTTTTTTTTTAACTTCAGAGTTTATTGCAGAAGAATTTATGCTAGAGTCAAGTGTGAAAGAAAGCAGCTTAATCGCTAGTAAAATTTACAGCACTTCGGTTAACAGCAGCTTAGAGCCAGGTCTCACAAGTTGGCATTATGCATAAGAAGAAGCTATTCTCATCTATGGCTAAGATAAGGCAACTTTCTTTTTCCTCTGACACTGGATTTAAGCAGTTTCTACACAGAAAAATGTTAATTCTCAAAAAAACTGTAACTTAACACCATGGTATCTAACTGGATGGCAGCCCAAGGAAATGCTCAGTCACACTGGGGTTGTTAGTAGTGCACCTCCCACCCCGACACCTGCCTTTAACTCAGACATGCTGAAAAGACCAGATGCGAGACTGACTTTAATAAGCATGTTTTGCTTTGACAAAATGGATCCTTTAGGACCATTTTAAAATGCTCCACAGCAGGACAGGGTAAAAACATTCTAACATCAAAAACAAATACTAACAAGAATAAGTTAATGTTATAAAATGATAATACCCCCAGCTTGTTTAATGCACTTTTAGGAAATGTGTTGTTAACTGTTAACCTCCTGTAATATTTTTCAGTAAGGGGTTAAACTATCAAAATATTGATAAGATTAACAGGATATTAAGAATACAGCTGTAGCTTTCCCATGGGAAACAGGCATACGTATTAAAGTCAAGAACCAACCAAAGAGAAGGGAATCTACACTAAGTAATGGTCATCTGAGTTACAAGAATTGATTTGAAGAAGACATTATTTTGACACAAAAATGTTTCTATCAAATGTTTAAAAAAAACAAAGACAGAAACCCATACAATATGGACGTACTACTATGTGCCCCTCAGAAATACATTCTGTGGTATTCTGAGGGTAAACATTCTGCCAAGATATGTCTGAGTTACCTTTCCATTCAATGTCATTTATCAGGTATTAAAAACTACTGGAGAATAGGAATATTTTATGATCAACTAAATTAAGTATACTAGAGAAAACCTTTGAAAACAAAGTCTATGCATGGAATTCTACATATCCTCAGGCTGATTAGTTCTCAGGGGCGCCGTTACCTTTGTCAAGTACTCCTTCATGACCTGGATGAAATAGGGCATGGCGAAATCCATGATGTTGTGCCTCCATGCAGTTTCCAGGACAACATCTGGCCTTAACAGATCGTAACAAGTAAAGAGACATGCTCCAAAGCACTCTCTTTTTTCTTCCTGCAAAAACCACTGTAGGAGCTCTTCAGCCAATTCAGTATCTTTAGATTCAGAGGCATACTGCATTGCATCCTATTTAAAGGAAAGGAAGAAAGTCAAACATTAATTCAAATATGATGAACTGATAAATTAAATAACACAACGGGGGGAAAAAAAACTCCCAGTTATATCATTTAAATTAAGGATTTCCTGAAAGAAAAGGAAAAGACAGAGGAAAGCATTCTCTTTTTAATAGAGAGGTCTGACAGAAGCACATGACAGCCTCCAACGTTAAGAAGTGACATAATTATCATCTCCTCAACTGGGAGCTTAAAGGCAATTCCCTTTTTATTTGCAAAAACTAATACCTTTATAGACCATAATCACTTCTAATATGCCACCTTAGGACTCACACAGATCATCTAGTTCTTGGCTTAATAGCCCCATCCCACCATCTTTCTTCACCTTGTACAGGCTATCTTTCTTGCACAGCTCTACACTCTGTTTCCAGCGATTATTGCCTTTGAAGAGGTAAGCAGCAATTCTTCTGAACTCAATGAGTTCATGCTTTTCCAAACGCTGAGCAAGTGAGATATTGTCAAAGTTGTCATAAGCATCTATCGATGTTCTCAGAGCCTTAAAAAATAAAACAAAGCCACTGAAATACCAAACCAGTATTTCATTTTAGTTTAAATTTTATGTTCCATCATTCTTGATCAATGAGCCATTACTGTATATGACTGACTGCATGTAATGTGATCAGTATCTTGCATGATAAATGTTTAATAAGAGTTGACCAATCAGCCATTATTGTAATTAAGACAGCCTAGATTCAAGAATCAAACCATAAAGTTGTACTATGAACAAGTATCAACACTGCTCAATCTAATTGTTTAACAATAAGATCCTTGAAGGCACTATAAAATTTCTAGGACACAATTTTCTCCAAGGTTTTCAGTATCAAGGACTAACTTGAATGGTTATGAACCTGCAAAGATTTATAATTCGGAGGGTAAGATTTTATGCCCTAGGGAAACTCCTGATACAGTTCAACATGGTGTTCAGTCATAGAGATCGGCACTGAATCTGCACCTAAAAGAAAACCATGTTGACAAGAAGAGAAAGTCGGCTTAACCTTAACTTTTTTCATTTCTGCAAAATTCTTCACAAAGGAAAGTTTACTAAAAGACAGGTACTGATAAGCTATTGGGCAAGAAAAACAGTGAATAAAAAAGTTTATACCATATAAGGTTTATGAACTAGTTTAAGAGATCAAAAACTTTTCAACTCAATCTACAATCTAGATGTTTACAGATGAAGTAACCATAGTATTTTTCTAGACTCTGCAAACTTGGCATTTAATTAGGAGATACCATGTTTATCAATCCTGAAAACCAGACTAAATTTAGATCCAAGGCATACAAGTACCTACTGTTTACAGTCCTAAGGGATGATAGGCTTTTTTTATCTACAAAACATACCAACTTTACAATTTTGAGAATTGTAAATTTTGAGAAAAAAATAAATTTTGTGAATTTCGAAAATATGTGCAAGAACCAAAATGTTTTACCTGATAATCTTCTTCTGTAATAAAGAGGTTGTTCAGTGATTCATTCACAGATTTGTTGTTATGGTTCTGAACTGAACGCAAATAGGGTTTCACCAGTGGTAGCTGTTTAACCTTTAAAATAAGGGTGTGTTACAAATGTAGTACATTGCTAACTGACAAAGTTATCCAGGAACGTCTTTAGTTTCTTGCTATGAATTTTTGAGGTTTTAAAAATTATTACCTTGCTGAAATAATTGACTGCACGAGTATGATCCAACCGTGGAGACAGCACCATCAGCAAATCATTTAACAACAGTGGCTTGAATTCTAAGTAGAATTGTATTGCTCTGTAGTATAGCTCCACATTGGCAACCTAAGACAGCAAAAATCCATATATGAGGCAGAGTTATTTCCTCATGAGCTTCCTCCTTCTAAAGACTATCTTCTAAAGAAAGTACACACCTTGGTAATGATGTCTTTGAACTGCCCTTCTTTCCATGCATCAGTCGGATGATTCATCATGGTAATGATGGCATTATCGTATTCTTCGTATTTGTCATACAAAAATACCAATTCTGCCCAAAGATGGGCTTGTTCTGCAGCTCTTAGCACCTGCACAAGAAGATTTAATTGCTTTAGATATGGGTCTCTAATTCTAGTTAATAGAAAAAAAAAATTTTTTTATTGAAAACTGAAGTACTAGTTTTAGCTATACAGTTGCCTTACAATGAAAGGTTACCTTAGGAATATTCACTCTGGACCAGAACAGCTCCAGGTGCTCCCTCATTTTCTGTGGTTTAAACTTAGAATACAGAATAGCTAATTCGGTGAACATCCCCATGTGAGCTCGCTCAAGTCCCAGTGCTGCTTCCAACATGGTTATCAGCTCTTCAAAATACCCACGATCCTAAATAAGAGAAAAATGCAATTAAAGATGAGAACATCAGTGACAAAAGATCTCAGTTAACATAAAAGACTTCAATGCCTTACCTGATAGTAGTTGATAAGTTCCTCCAACTCGTCTGCATGTACTACAATATGAAGCCCACACATCTGAGCGAGACGGAACTCCTTCCCATCTACACAGGCAAAGCAGACCTACAATTTAAAAAATTTCAATGATGTGAACTCAAGTGTAACATGGCTGGTTAATTTAATTAATCAGTTTAAAGAATATTCCTAAACAGTATCTTAATTCATCAATCAAACTGTCATTTAGATTACCTCTTTCCATGTTCGAGTACTGTTGGCTTTCCTAGCTCCATCAACAGCTGCCTGATATTCACCCAGGTGAACCAGAGTGGATGCCAACCGTCCGAAATTGGAAACATTATTGTACAACAACTTAGCAGCATCATACATTTTTTCATCATAACAACGGTCACCAACCTGAAAAAAATACAAACCACTTTCACTAGCCGAAACTCAGTCTTCCCAAAGTTAGGACTCAATTTAACATGAAGAAACAACATTTTCTCAGTAAGATATTTCCTTAGAAACTTTTAGTTGTCATGTGTTGATCCTAAAAAGCTACTAAAGTTACCCAACTATTTTTACACTCCTTAAAAAAAAAATCTGAATAAGAAACTCACTTGCTGGATATGAGCATTATTTGGCCCATTGATGAACTCTTCCAACTCTGTAGGCGGTTTGTTTTAGCTAGTGCAAAAATCAATTCTGTCTCCACATAGGACTCACGAGCCTTCTTGCGGGCCATCTGCAAGTACTTCACCAGCTCTTCCCAGTTTCCTAGGTACAGAAAAACAAATGAATAAATCCAAACACTAACATATCAACATCTATCTTCTCATTGAAGTAAATGAGAACTGCTATTAGTTTCCTTTTCAAAAAAAACAGTATAGAGAATAACAAATGTAAACTGTGAAAGGTATCAAAATAGTGAAACTCCTATTGATGCCTCTGTATTATTTATTACTGACCAAATGAAGAGCTGAATCCCTTTTCTCCTTAAAGTTATCAGATTAGAACTAGATCAGAATCTAATGAGACTTCAAAACAGAAAATTAAACTTCCCCATAGAGCTTTTAAGTTCATAAAACAGAGCCTCTCTTTATCTGCATTAAGGAAGAGGGCAAACCACCAGACAGTCTCTAGCTCCAACATGATGCAGAATGGACATAAAACTTAATGCTTAGCTTAGGCACATTTTCTGGCAAACACATAAAGGTGAGAAGTCATACCACTAGTATTGGCGGCCTGAACAACTTCCATGTAGGATGAAGGATCATCTGCTTTGATATAAGAATCAATAGCTTCTTTCACCATTCCTTTCTGCAACTGGGCTTTTGCGAGCTGACTCCAGACTGCTGGTTCATTGCAGCGTTCAGCAAACTCATACGCCCGATCCAAGTTTCCAATATGTTCAATCAAGACCTAGGCAACCAATTCTTCATCAGTCACAGAACAATGAATCTTACCATGTAACAATTACATTTAAACAGTTAGGATTTTATTGACCTTCTATTACCACAGCAATAAATTATGCCCTTTCTCAGAGGACAATGCATACACTGAACCAAGAGAAGGCGTTACACAGGAAATCAGCTCGGGTAATGTGAAGGTTTACCTGCACTGCTGAAGTATTGACATCAAATTTCCGGAAAATGGCAAATGCTTCTTCAAAGAGCTCATTGCTGATGGCGAGTTGGCAATATCTGGGGCATCATAATTATCCAGGCGGTTAATGTACTCCATAACACGGGTACGGTCAGCCTTGATTGCAGTGAGGATGAGGAGGTTTTGCAAGTTCCTTTAAGAAAGAAAGATTTGAACGTAATATTTGAAAAGCTCATTAGTCATAATAAACACTGTAGCTATTAAGTATTCCATCTCGGGAGAGAGGGTCACAAGAGGGTATTAGAAGAGTGAAAATTAAGACAATATTCTCTAACATTTGTCTCTTTGTTCCTTTCCCAAACTGACAGGCCATAATTAAAGACTGACTATAAAGAGCCAGGAAACCCTCTCGTAGCATACCTGTGTTCACTGAATACAGAGTTATCAAGGACAATTTTCTCCAGCAGTTCAATGAGTTCATTAGGAAGGTCTGCAGTCATAAAGGCCTTGACAGTTACTGACACTTCCTCAGGGTCCTGAGTTTCAGACAAGGCTGTCTGTACAACCTGCAGAAGATATACAAAGAATAAGTACTGAGAGTCCAGGTGGTTTTGATGATATTATCTAATAAGAATAAGCTGGCCTCTCAGTAGAAAATGAAACAGGTCGAGAAGAAGGAATGAGATAAAACACCTTTTATATACCACCCAAAGATCTTTCTACGTTAAGTCCACATATATCTGTAACGTGTACTTCCAACTTTTTGTTCTGGGGGGCAGAGGTGCCTACTCGTATAATTTCTATCTTTTCCCTGATTAAAAATTATTCGTAATAACCACTCCTCATTATCACTTTAAATGGTCACATAAAGTTCAATCATATACATGTGGCATTATATACTCAGTAATTCTTCTGTTTATGGCTATTTGCATGGCTCCCAGATGCAGCAATGAGTATTTGCTCTAGGAAGCTTTGTATCAATTTGGAAATTTTCCTTAGAAATGCTTCCTAGGAGAGGAATGAAAAGTTGATAGTCTTCAATTTACTCTCTTCCATATTCATACTTCTATTAATAATTTAAGAACCATTATTAACAACCTTCAATTTTTAAGGTTTTAAAAAATGTTTTCAATTATTTATATAGCTATAAACTCGCATTTTCTTTGCTTACTATTGAGACTTACTTAACAGTTATCTACTAGATCACTCACCAGTCTTTATCCTTTGCTGATGTACCCTTGTCTTGAATGTTTCCAATCCATTTAGTTACTTCTCAGGTATTTTTAACAGTAATTCTTACTAATTTTATTAAATGTTTAATTTACTGGTATCCTTTTAGCTATGATGAGTTAAGAGAGTCTTATGTAATTAAATTCTCTCCTTGGGGATGTATTTTCTTAGAGAAGATATACTTCATTTTCGTTAACATTTATATATATATATTTTAATATAATCTTTATTTTCTTCTATTTTTTACTGCCATCTCTCACAGTTAAATATGATCTATTTGAGTATATTTGGTATATGATGAGGGAAAAGGTTTTATTTATAGTTAAAGAGATGAGCCTTGAATGCATTTGCAAATTATACCTGATCAATGAGGGGTCTCCTATAAGGATTGCTTTCCAGCAGCACACTACCCCACAATTCTGGGTCCTTCCGCCGTACCAGATAGCGAGAAAGACTTTTGAAGAGGGAATTCTCATTGCAGACCTAAATGAGAAATTAAAGATTAATTTCAAGGGAAACAATAAAACCTTTCTACAGACTGACTGTATGTAATTTTAAAAGGTTATATCCTATCATTATACCCTATTTAGTGTTTTATACCAAAAAAAATTCATTACTTCTACATGTAATCTTTAAAGTCACAACCATATTTTTCTTAGTAAAATTCAAATAAAAAAAAGTTGTTATATTTTTGAAGGCTTTTAAAAAGCACCCTGATGGTGGATCTATATTTGGACTTTATATTTTACTCTATACTGGCCTGTGTATTCACGCACCAGGATGCAATTTTTAATTATAGAGGTTTTGTAACGTGCTTTAACATCTGGTAAGGCTAGTCCACCTGCAGAGCTTTCTTTCAGTGTTCATTTTCCCATGTGTATATGCATACCTATGTTCATACATATATGAATTTGTATGTTCACAGATGCATTCTTTCCCAGCTCTGATCACTCAAAGACCCTAGAAGGAAATACACCGTAGAGTCTAGATCTGGGTTACTAATAGCACTGCCCACTGAACAAAATCAAAGTTCTTCAAAAAAAAATGAATGATCCACGGCAGGGGAGGGTATAAAACGAGCATGGTATAACTTGCTGGGTAAGGAAACAAGATGTGCTCAAGAACAATGAGATCGTGACACAAAGCCATGAGAGGCAGGCTGCTGGCATTTCTATCAGCCAGAAGGGGGATAATTTGAAAATCAAAACATGTATCATTAACCCACAGAACTCTAAGTCCAGGAAAATATGTACGCTGACTGATAAATGTAGAGAAAATGATGAAGTTGGAAAATTGGCATTTTGCAACCAACACATTAATAATAGCTTAGTAAGAATTAAGACTCAAAATTGGGGGCGGGGACACACACAAATAGGATACTCGCATGGTCTTAAACTGTCTCCTCACAGACTACTTAATACCTCCAAGGGGAAACACATCTATAAGGGGAAATTTATTTCTATAATGGAGAAGCTGACAACTTGATAAAAAGTGACCCTCAAAATGAAGGACTAAGGACGAAAGGTGCTTTTGCATGATACAGCATAAGAAAAACATCACTTAAGTAATGTACCTTGGATGGAAACATACAATCTAATCAGGAGGAACAATAAGAGAAATTCAAAGCAAAGAACATTGTAATTTTTAAAGAGATTTTTCACTAATAAGAAATCTTCAGAATAGGTGAATCCAGAGAGAAAGAAGGCAGTTTGGAGGTTGTCAGGGGCTGGAAGGAGGCAGGGAATGTGAAACAACTGTTTAGTGAGTACTGGATTTCCTCGTGTGGTGATGAAAACTTGGAACAAGAACTTCGAACAAGAGAGATATAATGATTACACAACACTGTATATGTACTAACTGCCACTAAATTATTCACTTTCAAATGGCTAATGTTATGTGAATTTTACCTTCAATTAAAAAAAGAGAAAAAGACTATTTTTCCAATTATGTCTGTCAATAAAAGACGAAGAAAGGCTCAAGAATTGTTTCAGGTTAAGAGAGACATGAAAGATATGACACGTACAATATGTAATCCTAGACTAAAGGGAAAATTCTCTTTTAAAAAACATTCTCAGGTCAATTGACAAAATCAAAACGAAATAGATTTTTAACAATATTCTACTGGTGTCAGACTGACTGAGGTTGCTATCCATAATGTGGTCATGAAAGAGAATACCCTTATTCCTAGGAAATATACACTGAAGGGTTATAAGGCCATGAGGTATCAACTTATTCTCATAAGGTTAAAAGTTTAGATGTGCCTATACATATACAGGTATATGTAAAAAATATATACATGTATGCGTACATATGAGTGTATGAGAACATACATGATAAAACTGGGGGTGTAAATGTCAATGGGTGAATATAAATGTAATCAACTACTCTGGCCAGTTTAAGTTCATAATTATCAGCAGGTTTTTTTAAAAAAGCATGTACCTTCCAAAAATGCTCCATATTACCTAAAACCACTCTGAAACTCTCAAAATTCACTAGTCTAACATTATGTAACAGGTATTAAAAATGCTGTCTTCTCTGTATGTCAGCTGGCAGTACTCACATTGATAAGCTCCAGATCACACTGGCCACGCTCATAAGCAACACAGGCCAGATGCGGATCTCTCTTCTCACAATACTTTCCAACAACACGACTGTCATAGTAAGGATTTTCCCGAAGAAACCGCTCTGGATTGTTATTACTGTCTATGTAGATTTTGGCTAATGCATTATGAGTAGCAGGCTCTTCACAGCCCTCATGAATTCTGGCCTCCAGCCAAGGCAGAAGCAGTTTCAATCTAGTAAAAAAATAAAACAGGAAAGGAAACACACAAAAAACCCACATATACATATACTATATTACAAATAGCACACTCCTGACATGCTATGTACCTTACGGTCTATAAAGTGCTTTCCCATACCCTATTTTGAATTCTCAACATTTCTATCAGAAACTGAGAAATTAAGACTCAGAGATGGTTAAAGGATTTGTCCAGTGTTACACAGAAGGTATGTAAGACTGTCCTTCATACTCTCCTAGACCTATCTGCTACATTATCTAGACAGGATATGGAGAGAAGAGACTACAGGTTCACAGATTATTCTTTTTTATATAGGGCAAATGGCTGGACTTCTGAGTAATGTTGTTTAGGAGCAGGACAGAATGTGGTATGAGAAAACAAGCCACAATATCTGAGGTTCCTTTTAATTTTATCACAATTAACATGCAGCATTACATACAGCAAAAAGAGGAGAACAAAATCTGGTAAAATTCTAGCAGTCATAAAATCAATCACTCCACCAAGGGCCATGGTTTTGCTAAGTTATAGCTTATTTTCCAATGGTTCAGATGCCCAACACTCTTACCATGGTTTAAATAACATATTGAATAGTTACAAGAAATCCACGGAAAGAGGTGCCTGGTAGGCTATAGTCCATGGTGTCACAGAAGAGTTGGATACAACTTAATAACTATGCAATAATCACTTTAAATCAGTCTCAAGCTTTAAAAAAATAAAAATCAGTATTATATTCTACATCTCCATTGTCCTTAAGTGCAGAATTTTTCAAACATTTTCTGAAACATTTAGCTTGAAACATTGAGATATAAATTCTGTTATAAATTACCATTAGTAGAACACTGTACCAACTCAGGTTAAAATTAAACCCTATTCTTGAGTTGGTTTCATTGCTAGAGGAACTTCCTACTTAACCTCATTACTTCTCACTAACCTCATTTACTACGTCAGCACTTTGTGAACACACAGTGTCCTGGCTAAAAAAAGACTTCCTCATGTAAGTATCAGAAGCACTCATATTATGTTCTCTTCGATTGGAAATTCCTAACTCATATCAAGGTTCAACTTAAAAACAAGTTTAACCCAGAGTTACACAGGGAATGCTTTTCTCTTGTCATACTTGATAATTTACCAGAGAGGAATTAGTTACTAGGTATCATACCTAAAAGGAGGCTTTTTATATAGTTTACATTAAAAACACATAGCTATGTGGTTTGACTTAATGTAATTATAAACATGCAAAAAGAAGGTGAATGCTCATTACTAGAGAAATGCAAATCAAAACCACAGCGAGACATCATCTCACACTGATCAGAATGGCTGCCATCAAAAAGTTTACAAACAATTAATGCTGGAGAGGGTGTGGAGAAAAGGGAACCCTCTCACACTGCTGGTAGGAATGCCAACTGGTACAACCACTATAGAGAACAGTGTGGAGATTCCTTAAAAAACTGGAAATAGAACTGCCATATGACCCAGCCATCCCACTGGTGGGCATACACATCAAGGAAACCAGAATTGAAAGAGACACCTTTACTCCATTGTTCACTGCAGTACTGTTTACCATAGCTAGGACACGGAAGCAACCTAGATGTCCATGGGCAGACGAATGGATAAGGAAGTTGTGGTACGTACGCACAATGGAATATTACTCAGCTCTAAAGAATTCATTTGAGTCAGTTCTAAGGAGGTAGATGAAATTGGAGCCTATCATAGAGAGTGAAGTAAGTCAGAAAGAGAAATACCAATACAGTAAAGACAGTAAAGATGCTATATGCAAGGCAGCAAAAGAGACACAAGATGCAAAGAACAGGCTTTTGGACTCTGTGGGAAAATGCAAGGGTGGGATGATTTGAGAGAACAGCACTGAAGCATGTTTATTAGCATATGTAAAATAGATGACCAGTACAAGTTCAATGCGTGAAGCAGGGCACTCAAAGCTGGTGCTCTGGGACAACCCAGAGGGATAAGGTGGGGAGAGAGTTGGGAGAAAGGGGGTTCAGGAAGGGGATTCCATGTGCACCCATGGGTGATTCATGTTGATGTATGGCAAAAACCACCACAATATTGTAAAGAAATTATCCTCCAATTAAAATTAATCAAAAAGAGGTGAATGACTAGATTAACAGATATTCTATATGACAGCCCTATACAGCAAGTTACAGCTAGCTTATCATTTCTAAATTAGCTCTCTCTAGGGAATTAAGAACCACGATTACTCAGTAGTTTTAGGCAACTGACAGGTTATACTTCTATTTAATACCATGCTAGGAGAGACTAATAATTTATCCTACTTGTGAATATTAAAATAGTACTACACCTGTTTCTTTTTTCAACCTCAGCAACAAGCTCATCAGTAGAGAATTGACCTCTTACAACAAGAATCAAATTTTTAATGACATCTTCAGAGCAATCAACATCAAGTAATCCCCCAATAACCACAGGCAGTCGACTTGGATTCACCTATGGTTTAAAAAAAAAAAAAGAATGTCATTATGTTACCAAGAAACAAAACTGAAAAGAGTTCTTAAAAAAAAAGGGGGGGCAAGAAAAACACATTTTCCTCTTCAACCTGTTTTAAAAGTCAGTAATAAACAGATTCTAAATTTGAAACTAGACAAAGGAATTTCGTAGGAAGTCTACCTTGGTTACTCCTAAGGAAAAATAAGTCCAAAGAAGCAAAAGGAACAGAATGACTGAAAATATTATCTGGTAAAAAGGCTTCCATCATAGCAAAACTGCCCTCTATTTCTGGAGTTAGAATGCCAAGTTTCTAATACTTTTATTTAAGATGGTTTTAATACTGTGCTTTGGAGGCTATGGCCTCTACATGGATACCTCAGGGACTATCAGGAAAGTAAGGCGTAGGCCACTTTTCAACTACTGCAGTTCTGTTCTGTTTTACATACTTGGGAATGCATGTAAAATTTTAATCCAAGAAAGGATTTTGCTGGGGAAAAAAAAACTGAAAGCCACTGTAGCACACCACTCTTACTGCGCACAGAATTTCAAAAGGATGACGATGTCCAGTGTGAGAAGTAAGATCTGTAAGATTATATTTTCAAGTTATCTAAGTTTTACTTACCTTCTGTACATATATTTCTATATACTTCTGAAGATTATTTCTATATAAATAGAGCACCAAATCATGGACAAAGTCAAATCGATCACACACAATGATAAGTGGTAACTGATCTGTTAGCTTTGCTTCCTGGAGGAAAAAAAAGAAACCTTTAATTTTCTTCTTCTGTGAGGTTATCAGTGTAAAATGAGAATCGGTTCCACACTTGTGGGAAAGGTTCACATAAACTTGCTTTTTTTTTTTAAAGAAAGAAATGTCCCAATAGTTGGAGAGCGTCCAACTCAGTTTCCATGAATTTTTATGAAGTAATATCCAGAGTCATAGCAAAATACCAGGTCCTTCCCACATGTACCCTTTACAACAAAAGAGTAACAAGATTTATAAGTCTCCAGTGGCACTCAGGATATAAAATGTCACACCGGGACTTTCATTAATACCATCAGCTGAATTTGTAATTGCTTTAAGAGCTAGACTCCCATTGTCAAAATTAGGCATATAGGGCTCACATTTGTTTCAAACTGATGACTTTCAAGAACACCCCTCCCTGTTCAAATCTATGTGACCAGCTTCTAATACTGTTACAATAAATCCTACAAGGAGCAGAATGATGGTGACAGCCATAAATTTAAATACACCACATGTTGCTATTAAAAAAAAAAAAAAGTTTACAAAATAAAAAGCATTTAAATCATCTTTAAATTGCGAACTGCTTTTACCATTACAAATATCAAGATATAATCCTACTTAAAGACTGACACAGATGTTACAGACAGGTAGGTAACACCTGTACTGGGCATTTACCTGATACATGTCCTGTTACATTCCAAAGACATAAGGTACAGCACAAAAAACAACAGTTTCCATCAGGAATTCATTTACACACAGTGAAACATTTCTCAATAAATGATTCCTCTATGACAGTCTACCGAAGGAGAACTAAGCAGGACAGGACTTTCCTCAATGACAGCCAAGCTAAGAATAAAATTCATAAGTCTAGCACATATAAGGCACCCAATTATAAACAATTTGAAGACTGGTCTACGAAGTGTTCAGGGAACACTAAACCTTGGAGTTGTAAGAAATCCTGTAAAATAGTAATTAAAAAATCAAAATGGCTGTGAATCTGAAGTGAAGTCCAGCTGCAGATTTTTACATCAAGGAAAGTCCTTTAGCACCATGGAAACTCTGTACTAACAGCTGCTACAATCATTTCTAAAAAGTGTTCGATCTACCTATGCAGAAGATTTTTTAATAGGGCAGGTTTCTCCTACAAAACAAACATCAACACACTTAATCATTATCTTGTTTACTACATATATAAAGTATTACCTACTGTATTTTACCACTTAGGGATAAAACATACTTGGCAAGTAATCCAAGATTACTTAGGTATTGTAGTCTCAAGCATGAGTGTTTAAGATTTCTACTGTGAAAATAATTTATTTGTATTGGCAAAGAAAATTTAAATTTGAAAAAAGGAGAAAAATTGGGATACATTCTCAATTGCCTAAATTTGCATATGATTTCATATATAAAAACAATGCCATTAACATTTCAAAATTTTACTTAAAGGCTGCTCCTTAGATACTATGATTAAGAGACATTAGGATCAAAATGGCAACTATATAAACAAATTCAGGTTTTCTTAAATAAAAAGTTTGGATATATATATGGGGACAAAGTAAGCATTCCCCAAAGAGACTTACATTCTGGTAGGAAGAGACAATATTAAGTGTTATAAAGAAAAAGAGAACAAGATAAGGGGGCAGTGAGGACAGATAGGTTTTATTTTAGATAAGAGGAGGGTAATCTGAGACATCTTTCCTTGTGACATTTGGTTAGAAATCTCTAAAAAGGTACAGAAGCAGGTCAGGAAGGTCTGTGAGGAAAATGGGAAAGGGCAACCAAAGGCTCTGGGACAGAAGAGGTTTTGGGGAGTTACAGGAATAATAAGCAGGCCAGTGAGGTTGAAACAAAACCAGGAAAAGAAAAAAGATGGAAAATAAGATCAAAAGAAGCAAGAGGCATGGGTCTGAAGAACAGATTTATGTTTTCTATGCAGGATTAGAGTTCCACAAGTTTAGGGCACGAGTCAAATAACGCTAACGACAGAATTTCATCCTGCTTACAGGCTACTTTAAAGGAGAGTTCATATTCTGTCACTCTTTGTTCTCTTGGTGGCACTTGTCTAATATTCAAAATTAGATTCAGAGAAGTATTTTTATTATCACAGTTTACATACAACACCAGTCAATTATAACTAGTATCTCCAAAATGAAGTTGAATACCAGTGATAATAAAATGCAGCATGTAGCTACAAACAGCAGATCAACAAGGAAAGTGAATAAATGGTCCAGTAGGTTCAATCTCATTGGGCTGAATATCCAACAGTAGCATCTTAGCCTGAGCTCCCATCTCCAATTATTAAATAAGAGATCAGGTTTTTCCTCTAACTTGACGGGAATAACTTAAAACCAAAAAGAAACAAAACTTGCCTGCTAGCAAGGTTGATGATAGCTTATTTTCAAGGCCACCCACACAGCTTATTAAGCACGGTTATCACTTGAACACCTATGGCATCAGGTCCCTCACAAACAAAACTGTGGCTGGGGAAACTGAGGCTGTGACAGGTTCATTAATTTGCCTGAGGTAAGAGCTAGGCATTTACTGAAAGAATAAACAGCTCATTATAGAAAGAAAAGGAATTTGAACCAGGTCTGACTGGTTCAAAAGTCCATAATTCACATCCACTCGCCTCTATTAGATTTGCACACAATTCACAAGCATGGAGGAGGGATTCCTCATCCAATTAGATCTCGTGGGCTAAGCAAGGTAAGACAGCCACATCCTAGTTTCAAGAGGGTTTTTTTTTTGAACGTTAAGATCATAATTAGGTGAAAATAGTTAACTTAGTCCTGCTTTACATATATAACTCAAATATTACAACTCAATGCTAAAGAAATTATAATTGAAGCATAAAAGCTGAGAGCTTAATGAAAACAAAATCAGTAAGATCTGGTAGCATTTTTTCAAAAAGGATACAGTATTGATACTCAAAGAAGGAACTGACTGGTATTGTAAGTACACTAGGTCAAGCACAGAGTATCAAATCTTTCTCATTTGGAGGTTTTTTCTGACAGCAGGAAGTCTTGGGTTCACACATATACTAGCCAGGATCTTTAGAATATTCACGATGGCCAAGACATTATACTTTAGGGGGAATGTTTATCTTTTTATCTAAAATATAAGGCAACTTCAGCATTTTACATCATTACACTAAAACTCCTAAGGTTTTAGCTATTTAATCTAGATATTAAGTTCTTCAAAAGAAGAATCAGTTAATACAACTATAGATTATCTGCAAGGAGGTCAAACCAGTCCATCCTGAAGGAAATCAGTCCTGAATATTTATTAGAAGGACTGATGCTGAAGCTGAAGCTCCAATACTTTGGCCACCTGATACGAAGAGCTGACTCACTGGAAAAGACCCTGATGCTGGGAAAGACTGAAGGCAGGAGAAGGGGACAACAGAGGATGAGATGGTTGGATGGCATCACCAACTCGAAAGACGAGTTTGAGCAAGCTCTGGGAGTTGGTAACGCACAGGGAAGCCTGGTGTGCTGCAGTCCATAGAGTCGGACATGACTGAGCAACTGAACTGAACTAAAAGTATATAAATATATATTGGGGGGATCTGAATGTTCTGTAATTTCCTAACTTTTATAAATGAATGCCAACGTTAAAGTCTATTTTCCCCACAAAGTAATTAGTAGGTATGACAATAAACTGCCCTTAGGTGTGCCTTAAAGACCCAAGAATCTTTAAACTATTATTCTTCACTCCAACAAATGCAGTTCTACTTCTCCATAACCAAATTAGTGTGTCACAAAGCTATAGTTTTTCTGTTTGACTGTGCCTTCAGTTTATAAATTATGCATGATTAATATTTAATTTCTAGAATTGGGCTAATTGATGACAGAGAAAAACCTATTTCCTTTACACAGTGGAATTCTTTGCATAAACAGGCCCCTTAAAAGAATACCGAGGGCAAGCTGACCTTAATATTCAAAAAGTGCCTAAATGATATTCTAAAACAACACTGAGTGTCTACAATCACTTAACAAAAATTTTCTTCTAAAATTAAAGTGCAAGAAAGGAAATTCCTTAAAGACAGTGATTTTTCTCTCTTCACTTAAAACAGATGGTCATATTACTTACCAATTTCCTTCCTTGTTTCAAAGGAAACCACAGAGGATGAAATTTGGAAGAAATCATTCAGTATACAGTTTTTAGATTCTAAGAATTTCACTTTTAGGGAAAAAAAAATTTTAAGCTATGAGCAAACCCTTACAGGACTGCTGATCTTCAAGCCAACCAGAAAATACACTACTCAAAACCACTTACCTTGAGAAAATTCTTGACTCGCTCAGGATCATAGCAGTTGCTTTCTCTGCAGATTCTTTCTACTTCTTTGATCTGCCCAGTCTTGCAAGCTGCCTGAATATATTTAAAGTGCACATCTGGGTCTTGACTAAAGTTAACAATGGATCCCAGAAAATAAAAAAGACCTTAAAGAAAGAAATAATTGAAATTAAGCACAGGTGTACCTTTGAGAACAAGTGACATGAAAAAATACTTAAGTAATTAAAAAACATTATGTCAATTATAGCAAACTTCTAAAAAACAAGCAAACAAAACACTATTATACTGCACACTCCACTCCCAAATAAAAACTAGTTGCTCAAAGTACTCAACATTAAGTAATCCACTCATCAGTTCAATAAATGGATTTATACTTTAATCCCTACAGAACAGAAAATTCAATGTTTTCTACTAATGGTAGTTGAGAAATAGGAGACAGCTATTTAATATAAAGACGAGTTTGAGCAAGCTCTGGGAGTTGGTAACGCACAGGGAAGCCTGGTGTGCTGCAGTCCATAGAGTCGGACATGACTGAGCAACTGAACTGAACTAAAAGTATATAAATATATATTGGGGGGATCTGAATGTTCTGTAATTTCCTAACTTTTATAAATGAATGCCAACGTTAAAGTCTATTTTCCCCACAAAGTAATTAGTAGGTATGACAATAAACTGCCCTTAGGTGTGCCTTAAAGACCCAAGAATCTTTAAACTATTATTCTTCACTCCAACAAATGCAGTTCTACTTCTCCATAACCAAATTAGTGTGTCACAAAGCTATAGTTTTTCTGTTTGACTGTGCCTTCAGTTTATAAATTATGCATGATTAATATTTAATTTCTAGAATTGGGCTAATTGATGACAGAGAAAAACCTATTTCCTTTACACAGTGGAATTCTTTGCATAAACAGGCCCCTTAAAAGAATACCGAGGGCAAGCTGACCTTAATATTCAAAAAGTGCCTAAATGATATTCTAAAACAACACTGAGTGTCTACAATCACTTAACAAAAATTTTCTTCTAAAATTAAAGTGCAAGAAAGGAAATTCCTTAAAGACAGTGATTTTTCTCTCTTCACTTAAAACAGATGGTCATATTACTTACCAATTTCCTTCCTTGTTTCAAAGGAAACCACAGAGGATGAAATTTGGAAGAAATCATTCAGTATACAGTTTTTAGATTCTAAGAATTTCACTTTTAGGGAAAAAAAAATTTTAAGCTATGAGCAAACCCTTACAGGACTGCTGATCTTCAAGCCAACCAGAAAATACACTACTCAAAACCACTTACCTTGAGAAAATTCTTGACTCGCTCAGGATCATAGCAGTTGCTTTCTCTGCAGATTCTTTCTACTTCTTTGATCTGCCCAGTCTTGCAAGCTGCCTGAATATATTTAAAGTGCACATCTGGGTCTGACTAAAGTTAACAATGGATCCCAGAAAATAAAAAAGACCTTAAAGAAAGAAATAATTGAAATTAAGCACAGGTGTACCTTTGAGAACAAGTGACATGAAAAAATACTTAAGTAATTAAAAAACATTATGTCAATTATAGCAAACTTCTAAAAAACAAGCAAACAAAACACTATTATACTGCACACTCCACTCCCAAATAAAAACTAGTTGCTCAAAGTACTCAACATTAAGTAATCCACTCATCAGTTCAATAAATGGATTTATACTTTAATCCCTACAGAACAGAAAATTCAATGTTTTCTACTAATGGTAGTTGAGAAATAGGAGACAGCTATTTAATATCAAAACTAATTATCACAACATATTCCAGATGAGAAATTTTGAATGAAGTCCACTACACCAGGTGCTTTTATATATGCAGTTAATAGAAAACATACAAAAGTAGCTTAAAAATAATTTAATGCAGTGCTGTCCAATAGGATTTTTTGCAGTGATGCAAATACTCTATCAAGATCCGCACTATTTAACATAGCAGCCACTAACCAGACCTGGCTTCTGAGCACCTGAAACGCTGCTAGTGTGACTGAAGAATCAAAGTTTTAATTGCATTCAATTTTAATACATTTACACAGCTACACGCAGCTGGAGGCTACGTACTGAATGAACAGTATAAATGTAGTATACAGTTAACTTAAGAACTGAGAAAATTAAGAAAATTATGTAGACATCTTTTATTCCTCCTATCTAGAGTAGTCCAACAAAAAGAGGGAGTAAAAGTTAAGCAGAGACCAGATGCTTAGCTAATGAACCTAAAAGCCACTGACAGTGATCACATCAGCACTCAAGACAACAGTGGCTCTCAACTGTGGATGAAACGGTTTTCTCCCCAGGAGACATTTTCAGCAGCCACAACTGGTGGAGCTGACGCTTCTGGCATTTACTGAACTGAAGCCAGCAATGCTGCCAAATATCCTGCAGGCATACAACATACCCTCTAACTCAACAAATCATCCAGCCCAAACGTCCATAGCACTGAGACTGAGAAAACCTGCTACATGGACAAGTCACAAAATTTCCTCGGCTAGAATCCTTTGCCATTACAAAAATCAGACAATATAAACATGATCATTATATACCCAATCATTAGTATTTTCATCTTACTCAAATATGACAAAGCTATTACATATATTTGTATGTTAAGATTCTGCGTTTAACTGACCTATAATATATCCATGCAGATAATCTTATTCACTTCATGTCCCTAGAACCTGACACAGATGATGCCTGACTATATTTATTGACAATAAAACTTAAAATATTCCATCAAAATAAGCTTGTAGAAAGAATTTCCAATAGCCTATGAACATTAATAACCTATGACCTATATATACCCCTCTTGGCTATCTTAAGTCACTTAAAACGACTCAAACTTTTAATTACCTTCAAAACTCTTGAAAGATTCAAAAAGTTCAATCAGAGACTGAGTGGACAGTTGTTCATGATACTTAGAAGCCACCTGTACACAGATCTGTAGATTCTGACGAATATTGGCAGACAGCATGGCCCTGAGGCATTCTAGGGAGTCTTCCACTGATAAGGACCCAAAGTAATTCACTAACCACTAGAGGACAAAATAAATAAGTAAATGAAATCATATTAAATCTAATGGATCATTTGGTTACACAAACACATTTTTAGTCTACCAATTAGTGGTAACTAATAGGTAAGACACTGAAATACCTCAGGGTTAAGAAGATGGGTGTGAACGACCGCACGCTTTATATCATATAAGTCAGTGAAGTGTTCTAATGCACGCTGCAAGAGGCCAGCCTTTTCACACAGCTGAGCGATATGAGCCCGGTCATAATGTGTGAACATCTGATTGCCTAGAATAGCATCTGCGACCTAGAAAACCATAAAAGGATGAGTTTATCTTACCACTCCACTTATATCCGTAACTCCATATCCAGATTACACCTTAAGATCCAATACTGGACTGATAAAGGAGAGAAAGTACACAGAGAACTTTAGCCAATTTTCTAAGTGAGGAATGGGCATCTCAGTGCTTCAAATAAGCAGCTCTGAACAGCTGTAGAAAAACAGTGACGGAAACATGCTATAAAATGCATGAAAACACGTACCTGAGGTGCATGCATAAGGTTCATCTCAAGCAACCTCGTCTGTAAAGGACCTTCAGATGGGCGATTATTCTTCAGGGCATCAAGCAAGAATGCAGTACACTGCTGAATTAGATTGTATTCCATAAACACATCGACAATCTGCAAAAAAAGATGTAAGGGAAACTGTTATAAGATACTTAAAAACTACTTTATGATACAGCTGACAATATAGGTGAGAGAAAGGAATTAAACATTATCTCTTTCTTCATATATAAAACACTACCAGATCAAATCCCAGATTTAAAGAATATTATTTAGATAACATAACCTCATAATTTAACAGGAAGTTTTATCTTCCGCAGTTACTTTAGTTCTAGTAAAAACACCCATATTATATTCCAAGATACTATATAGAGGCAGAATATAAACTTCAAGACTTAACACCATGACTGATTGATGCACACGTGCATGCCACGCCACAGGGCATGCCAGACTTCAGTTCTCTCACCAGGGACTGAATCTGTACCCCGTGCAGTGGAAGCATGACTCCTAACCACTGGACCACCAGGGAAGTCCCTGATGAACTGTTTAAAATACACAAAAGCATAAAAATGCAAGAGTCCTTGATTCCGACTTCATATATGCATTTTCTCTCTCCCTTCACCAAGTGGCAGAGACTAGCCTTTGTGTTTTATTATACCTATATTTTTCCTATTTTAATACATATATCACTCTAAATGAGGTGGGATTTGTTTTGCATGTTTTAAAGCTATATATATATAGAGAGAGATGGTATCTTACTGTCAATTCTTCTACAACTTGCTTTTCTTGGGCAACATAGTTGAAATTTATCCATGTAAATAAATAAACACAGCTCTAAGTTCTACAAATTAGACAGTTAACCTTTTCTTCCCCAGGTTGTTTAAATTCAGATCCACTCCCCCCACACACACCTTGATTCTCTGCATAAATTAACTTCTACAAGATACATTTTAAATTGTTTACCTGGGTGATATCAGCAAGAGGTTCTTCATCCTGAACTAACATCTGAGCAAACTGCTGCCCCTGATCTGGACTGATACGCATAACATTTCTCAGCAGAAAGATCCAGTCTGGAGTATATCCAACCTAAAAACAGACAAAAATGTAAGCCCTGCTGCACAGCTCCATTTTTATATTACTTAAAGGCTTTTTCACAACTATACTCCAATAATAAATTTTAAAAGAGAAGAAATCACAGAACAAAAACAAACCAAAAGCAATGGGCGCCCCTCCACCCCAGTGGGAAATAAATGATTCTTCTACAACAGAATCTTCTTACTACAGAACTACTGGTGAAAGCACAAATCCAGTTTTAACAAACGCTCAATTTGATCTTGGTTCATAAAGACAATTTGATCTTGGTGAAAATGTATTTGAACAAATGGCTATAAATTTCTATAATCAGCTTATTCAGTCTCATTGAACGTGAAAAAATTTGTTCTAATAGGTTAAACACGCCCTAGCAGTTTAAGTTCTAAATGACATGCAAGGGTAACTGTCTCCATTTTTGAAAAGTGACTCTGTAAATGAGAATCACAATAGTACTTTATACTTTCCTAAGTAATCATAAATATTTAAGGAAGTTTACTATTAAAACTGAGAGTGACTATAGGATAATTTCTCTCTTAATGTTTTAATGAGTTTATGTTCAGAATTTGTTTCATTGAACTCACTTTTTTAGCATATAAAACAATCTTCTGGACTTGACCTGTTTCTGCAAAGCACTGAATGACTTTATTTGGAACGTTAGCCCTTAAGTACACACTAAGCGCCAATGTAGGGTCCACAGATTTCACAAGGTCTCCTAGTTCTTCAGAACATTCCAGCTGTCCAAAGGGAAAAGAGACTGTTTAGTCATCCATGAGCTATTTTATAAATAAGCAGTTGTTACTACTTCCATTATAAGTAATAACTAATATGACAAGATTTAGTTACCCAGTTGTCTCAAAATGTATTATAAATATGCAGGAATTATGGTTACAGGTTTGTATTCAGAGCAAAGTCTCCCTAGAATTCTCCACACATTCTACTTAAGGATAAAAACCCACCAAGACTTCACATGTACAGATTCTACCAACTATCTTGTTAGGCGTATAAATATATAAGAAGCAGAACCTTGTACTTCTCACTATAAGAATATTCAAGTTATCAGTCCCAGATGGTCTCAATTTTATAAGAATAATCCAGCTCCTAATGTAATGCTATCAAATGAAAATCTAATATTCAAAAAGCCAGCTGAGGTTTACCATAAAGACCACTTTAAAATTAGGGAATAAACTGTAGGACCTAAGTTTCATTATCTTCTTGACTTTTGGGTTTAAAAATTGTAAAGCAGGACACTAATTTCACAAAGTCAAGTAGGTAAAAATGTTAGAAGTTTAAGGTGGTATACATGCAGACACACTCCTCTGTGCCATTCAATCTGCCTAAGCTGCTCAATCTGGAAAACCGCTTCTCTAAAGGAGCTTTGCTTTACACACTAGAGTTGACTTTCTATTTTATGAGTATGTCAAAAGAATAGTGCTTATCACTGACATTCAATAATGAGACGTTCTATCAGAGTCTATACCCTCTCAACTGAACACACTAGTAAAGAGTTGACCAGTGTCCTTTTTACCACAAATGAATCCTATGTGACCATTCACCAAAATAGGTAATGATACCCAAAAAGCTCTTACATTGTTATATTGGTCAACTCAGTTACCTTGGCTGTTCTCATCCTCCCTTAACTTAAACAATTAGGATGGACCTCAAGTGCTATGTGGCTAGTAACTATTCTTCAGCAGACTCCTGTCCAAGCATCCCAACTCTGAAGTTCTATCCTCCAGTATCCTCTAAGACTGCCAGAAGCTAGGTCAAGAAACAAGGATTTAGCATTAGTAATGTAGAAATACTACCAACATACACTAAAGCTGAAAAGTCTAACATTAAAAGTTATTCACAACCCGAGTGCTATAAAATAGGACCACCTCAGTTCCTGACATTGACCCTAGACGTGACAATTCAATATTGCCACTTTGTGCAGAAAGGCTTTCTGTAGTGGTATGAAAGCAATAGCATCACTAATGGGATGTTTAAACTCATTTGTTGTCTTACAAATCGGTGACATTTTCCATAATATACACTAGAAAACATAATACTATTAGATGCTCTATGGGAAAAGAAACTCATAACTACTGAGCGAATATAAAATGGATAGAGAAATCCCACTGTAAAGAAAGCTAGTTAACAACAGTTTTCAAATATTCATATTTAAAGAACTTCAAGAAACTAATCAGTTAAATATTTTTTCATGTAATGCCAGCTAACATTCTGTGAGGTGCCTCTGGGATCTGCATCACACTGCTAGTCAGACAGTCCTGATGTCTCAGTAAACAATTCCACGTTGTATGTAACATATTTCCCTTACACACCTAACCGGTTACTAGCATCAGATACCACCATTTTGATACTTGCGAAGTTCTAAAAGAAAAGATACAATGTTGTATGGCTGAAAATACTGGGCATCCCAAGTGTGGGATGTGGGAAACAGGAATACATTTTTAGGTCCCCATGAGTGTATACATGTTGACAAATATGAACATGCAAAGTGTATCATGCTAAGCTTAACCACCAAGCAAGGAATCCTGGATTCCCTTTTAAAATAAAGATACCTCACATGCCACAAAAATAACCCATTTTCAAAAGAAAACACATCTATGCATCTCATCAATGTCTATGCTTTTACCATTCCTACAAACAATGAGTCATGGATGGAGATATTCTGGTACAGCCTGTGTTTTTAACTTGCTAACGTGGTATTTAATCAAAGTGAAAATATCTTAACATAAGTTATACCTTATCTTCTTTTAACCATTTCTCCAAAAGCTGTTTCCGCCCCTGCTGAAGTACAGGCCTACACAGTTCTAAGGATTCATATTTGTTTAGCTGGCCCTGGTCCAAAAGGATTCCAAAGTACTGAAGTAGGGGGAAGTTTGACCTGGCTGAGCTGGAACACTCTGGAACCGACGGATGGTGTCTGGGGTACGAAGAATTCCCTTTAAGAAACAGAAATGTTAAGGACTCCTTTTAAAGATGATTTAATATCACACTAATAACTCCATGGATCTGTTAAGTCAATTTTAAAGGCATGATTCCATCTACTGAAACCAAATCTCAACTTTTCAATATGTTGTATGCTAAAGATTCAGGCAATGTCTATCACACTTCTGGTTCAATGTTATGAGATTATTCTGAATCAGAAACATACCAACCTAATCATAATGCTAATGTGTAAGAGGATAGTTACAACTAACTATCCAGGTTCACATTAGGTTAAGTAAAAATTTCATTACCAGTCAGGAATAAGGTATTAATTCAGTCCGACATAATACAAAAATGCTGAGGATAAATTCAGGTCAAGTTCAGACAACTCTTCATACCATAAATTGAACATGATCTGTTTCATCTTTAAGATATAAAATCAGCACCTATCATAAGATCCAACTAAGAAAACATTATTACATCTATGTAAATCAGAGCCCGTTAGATCTACACATCATTCTAACAGTCTGAGTTTTAAAAAGTTAACCAAATCTAGAGCATAGAAAATTAACTAACTAAATCTAGAAGAAACTCTTTGTACTGGAAAACATATCCTAAAAAGACTCCTTTCTCTGTGGGAAGCTGGTTTTACTTCAAACAGTATTAGAAACAGAGCACACTGGCAACAATCCAGACATGGCAATTTTCATTTTCATAACCACTTACCTTTGGTGCATTAGCAGCCACCTTCGCTGCCTCTGAGTAATTTCCCTGGGCAAAAAGAGCATTAAATTTCCGGGCAAAGAGTTCTTCAGCACCAGCTAAGTTGTTACGCACAGCCATTCTCAGAGCCAAATCAGGATTTTGTAGGACATTGGTGATATAAGGGATTATGTTTTCTTCTTCCACACATACTGAGAGAACCTGCAATTTAAGATCTAATGAACAGCTGCAATGTGTTCACGTGACATCAGATACTAAATATGTTTAGTGCTGATGACTATTGAGTGACAAATAATAAAACTGAGATGGCTGCTTTCTTGCTGCCACTAAAAAAAAAAAAAAAAAGAGGGCAGAAAAGAGAAGACTAACGGGTGTTGCTAAACCAACTGGGGGTTCCTAAAGAAACCTACATGCAGGTCAGGAAACAACAGGCAGAACTGGACATGGAACAACAGACTGGTTCCAAATAGGAAAAGGAGTACGTCAAGGCTGTATATTGTCACCCTGCTTATTTAACTTCTATGCAGAGTACATCATGAGAAACCCTGGGCTGGAAGAAGCACAAGCTGGAATCAAGATTGCTGAGAGAAATATCAATAACCTCAGATATGCAGATGACACTACCCTCATGGCAGAAAGTAAAGAGGAACTAAAACGCCTCTTGATGAAAATGAAAGAGGAGAGTGAAAAAGTTGGCTTAAAGCCTAACATTCAGAAAACTAAGAACATGGCATCTGGTCCCATCACTTCATGGGAAAAAGATGGGGAAATAGCATCAGACTTTATTTTGGGGGGCTCCAAAATCACTGCAGATGGTGACTGCAGCCATGAAATTAAGAGACACTTACTCCTTAGAAGGAAAGTTATGACCAACCTCGACAGCATATTCAAAAGCATTACTTCCCAACAAAGGTCCGTCTAGTCAAGGTTTTTCCTGTGGTCAGTATGGATGTGAGAGTTGGACTGTAAAGAAAGCTGAGCGCCAAAGAACTGATACTTTTGAACTGCGGTGTTGGAGAACACTCTTGAGAGTCTCTTGGACTGCAAGGAGATCCAACCAGTCCATCCTAAAGGAGATCAGTCCTGGGTGCTCATTGGAAGGATACTGATGCTGAAGCTGAAACTCTAATACTGTGGCCACCTCATGAGAAGAGCTGACTCAGTGGAAAAGACCCTGATGCTGGGAGTGATTGGGGGCAGGAGGAAAAGGGGATGACAGAGGATGAGATGGCTGGATGGCATCACTGACTAGATGGACATGAGTTTGGGTAGATTCTGGGAGTTGGTGATAAGACAGGGAGACCTGGCGTGCTGCAATTCATGGGGTCGCAAAGAGTCAGACACGGCTGAGCTACTGAACTGAACTGAAAATAGAGCTGTCTTGTAATATAAATAACTTTCTATCTTACACAGTCCAAACTCTAATTGCTTTGCCACCATCCATTCTTAACATGGCATGGGCTCACCTGAAAGAAATTTAAGATACATTCCTCTTAACTCTGATTTGTCAGTAATTTTAATTACATTTACATCCCCAGAGTTCAGATTATATACTCAAGGAGGCAAAGGACCACTCAATCCTCACACACCTTATATATTGCAAGGCATACAGTAGGTGCTTAATAAATGTGGCACCAGTAAAGAGCAACTTCTAATTGCTTCTTTTTGAAGAATTAATTACCTACCCTCAGTCTCCCTAGTAAGTCACTGTCACAGAATGCTGATCTATTGGCTTAAAAGCTGAATTCCTGTCAGCTGCCAAAGAGAAAAGGAGCCCTTCGTCATGCATCCGTTCCTCTCCCCAACACCAGATCTGGGTATACTCCCCAGCTTATACACTACTTCTATTCCCCGTATTGAAAGTTCTCATACCATCATTTCTCATCCAAGTGTTTCTCAGTCACTATTCCACATAAAGAAAGGAATTTATCTTTGTCTTTAATTCTATTTTTCACACCAGGGCAGTGTTAAACACAAAGTAAATGCTTAATATTTGTAAAAAGCATTTGTTAAATGCTAAATATTTGTTAAAAATTGTTAAATATTTGTTAAATAACCAAACAAGTAATATCTATTTGCCTGTTCTATTATTCCCTTTGAGGAAAATGAAATTTTAACCTCCAAGTCTTTCATTTCTACAGATCTGACCCCCATCTTCCAAAGCTATATCTACAATGTGACACTATACCCTATATTAAGACATCTTTTTTTAAAAGAAGAATTCTTTCTTTATGTTAATTACATTTTCATTTTTAATACTACTTCTTAGGAAAAATAAGGAAGATGAACAAACCCACTTCCAACTATACTTTCTATAGCCTTCCCCAAATATCAAATCCATAGTTTCATCTTTATCCCATTTTTAGATTGTATTAGCAGGGTTCTAGAAACCAGTACTTAAGACATACAGGGGAAAAAGATGATTCTTGTATCTTCTAAAGTATTCAGCTCTACCAAGTTCAGACTGTCACCTTGATCACTTTTAATTTTGCAACCAACAGAAATCATACTCATTCCTTCAGGGCACTGGGTTGGATCCAGCTATACTTGGCTCTGATCAAAAGAGTAAAGCCCTGAGCCCTAAAGGTTACTGTGAACATTCATCTCATTCAAAACAGTTGGCAAAGAAAACTTGTGGACAGAAGGGAAGTGAAACAATCAATAATCAAAGTTATGAATATTATATAATGGTAAAATTTTCAGTATATTTTAGATAAAACAATTATCTCTGGCTTAACAACTTTATGATTATAAAATTATCAGTAATCTAGTTCACCAAAAGACACATTCATTCCTGATTTTTTCGAGAGGCACATCAATAAATGAATGCAACTCAATAAATGAATGCTACTGAATTTTTTAAGTGGCTTTTGTGCTAGACACTGACTAGTGCAGAAATACAATTAAACAAAGAAAATCCCTTGTCCTAAGGAAGAACAGTGATGAAGTAGTTAAACAAGCCACTGTAACTCCAGTTACAGTGGTGTGGTAAGTGCCACGGGGAGGACTCCCTAAGATCTAGGGACGTAAAGCAGAAGCACCTCATCAGGTGTGGAACCGATGGGAAGGATGGAAAAGTAGGAAGAGACTCCCTTGCTCTACAGTATTTCTTTCTTCAGATACATACTATGTTCTGAAAATTAATAAAGAGGAAAAAAAAAAACTATATGCTTTCATTTACCATTGAGGAAAAACACTAATCTGGAGGAAAACAAACAAAAGGAAAGGTCAATAACATTTAACCTTTTTTTTAAGGAAAAAGATACTTCCAGGCATAATATTTTAAATTACATTAAAACACTAAAACACAGGGGAAAAGATCACTTGGGTTAGCTGGTGTGAGGAGGTTTGTCAAATGTGACAAGTCAGAACAGCTAACTGGGTAACTTTTCAAGTACCCCACTGAACCTATCATAGCGACTGTAACATATCACCCTCCCACATTAAACATTCAGTAATAAAGAGGTGAGAAAAAAAGACATTGGAAGAATTTTTTTCCTTGTAGTTGATAATGAGTATTACAGACTACAGAAGAAAACCCTATAAAAAGTATACAGTCTGGGAATCCCCTGGTGGTCCAGGCCTAGGACTCACCACTACTGGGGCCTGGGTCCAATCTCTAGTTAAGCAACTAAGATCCCACAAGCTCTGGGGTGCAGCCAAACAAAACAAAGTATACAATCTCTCAGATGCCACCCTATCAATTTCTTTGCATGAAGAGCCACTTCTCTTGATAACAGAGACACAAACACAATCCTTAGGTAGCTATACTGTATGCCAAATAGTTCCTCTCTCTGTGATAGTGTTAAAGAGAGATTGTAGCGTATACAGTAGTATATAATATATATATGCATCTGTATTTTTAGATATACATTATTTTCTGACACCCAAAATTACCATTTACTTTTTGGAAAAAGGCTAACCGTGGTAAGTGCTATTTTCTTTTACCACCTAATTTGATTTTCAAGGTGTCCTTACCTGTCCCTTTCTGTTTACTCCAATTATTCCAGCTGTGGCTTCATGAGGTGCAGTGACAAAGATCGTCTCTCCACTGATTCTATTCATGTAGATGCAGGTACCAGTCTCAAGGTCATAGAGGTGGATGTAACCATACTTCGTAATCAAGAATACAACATCATGCTTTTCACTGATCTGTATGAAGAAAACAAACACTTCAGTAAAGTAAGTGAAAGTGAAGTGAAGTCGATCAGTTGTGTCTGACAGTTTGCGACCCCATGGACTGTGACCCAGCAGGCTCCTCCGTCCATGGGATCCTCCAGGCAAGAATACTGGAGTGGGTTGCCATTTCCTTCTCCTCAGTAAAATAATGAACCTACAATCAGAAAATTTAGTCTCATTCCATTTCAGAGATGGTAAACTTCTAGGATTTTGACAAGAGGCTTTTATGAAAATTTAAAAACTAGTATTTATGGTTTCTTCATTTTTATTGCAGATTCAAACATGCAATGTCCCAAGCTGTTACATAAACCACAAAGATATTAATAAACTGAATAAGATAAAAGAGAAAACATAATTCTAAAGAACCTGGGATAACTCAATATATATATTACATAAAAGAGTATTACTTTACAAAGTTTCACTATTTCTGAGTAAAGGCACCACTTAAATTATACCTGTCAGTAGTATTTTTTTAATTACTAGTGTTTAGAGGAAAAATTTTAAGTTCTTTTATTTTGCTTAAAATACCTGCATTGCAACAGGAAAGTCATTTTGTGCTTCTGGAGGAAAGAAAACATCCACTGCCTTCTTTGGAAATGGCTGGTTCCCTGTCGGTGGTGTGCCAACTTCAATGATATGTAACTGTTCAAAAGAAAAGTAAAAATTATGAGCAACTGCTAAAAAGGACCACAGCAGCTTTATTTGTGGAAACAACCAAATGTCCCGCAATAGGTGAAGACTAAACTGTATGGTAACAACCATACCATGGAACATTCAGTAATAATTAAAGAGGTGAGAAAAAAGACATTGGAAGAATTTTTTCCCTTGTAGTTGATAATGAGTATTACAGATTACAGAAGAAAACCCTATAAAAAGTATACAGTCTGGAATCCCCTGGTGGTCCAGCCCTAGGACTCACCACTACTGGGGCCTGGGTTCAATCTCTAGTTAAGCAACTAAGATCCCACAAGCTCAAACACAATGTCCAATGGAACCACATAAAAAATGGCTACTCTTCATAAGATCACATACTATATGATTCTACTTATAAAGCATTCTTAAAGAGACAAAATTCCGGAAATGACGAGTAAATTAGTGATTTTCAGGGGCTAGAGATGGCGAGCTGGCAGTAAATGGTTGTGACTATAAAGGGGTAGCAAGAAGGCAATCTTTGTGGTAATGGAATAGTATGTATCTTGAATTTATAGGTGACAAAATGACACAATTATATAATTGTATCAATGTCAATTTCTGGTTTGTCAAATGTACTAAATAACTATGTAAGACGTAACCATTAAGGTAAACTAGGAAAAGAGCACAGGATCTCTCTGTACTGTCTTTGCAGTTTCCCATGAATAATATGTATTACTTCAACCACATCTCAATCTACCTTAAGAATGATAAAACAATACCCACAAAAAGGTATTCTCAAGGCTTTCGATTATAATTAAATTTTCCAAATAGAAAGCTAACAAGTTATTAAATTTTTCTCTGCCCACACCTACTCTAAATACAGATAAGTATACACCCAACGTGAGTAGTAGCTTTAATCACATACATCCCAGAAATCTGGATGAGAACATTCTGGTTTAAAATGTCTGACGCTGTACATCAGTGAGCAATGGCAAGAGAAAGCAAATAATGTCCATGGAAGAGTACTATATATTTTGCTAGTCATGTGAGGAATGGACTTAAACAAAAAATAACTCGGCTTCCAAGATATATAACCATATGAAAGTTATGCTTAAAATACCTGCATTGCAACAGGAAAGTCATTTTGTGCTTCTGGAGGAAAGAAAACATCCACTGCCTTCTTTGGAAATGGCTGGTTCCCTGTCGGTGGTGTGCCAACTTCAATGATATGTAACTGTTCAAAAGAAAAGTAAAAATTATGAGCAACTGCTAAAAAGGACCACAGCAGCTTTATTTGTGGAAACAACCAAATGTCCCGCAATAGGTGAAGACTAAACTGTATGGTAACAACCATACCATGGAACATTCAGTAATAATTAAAGAGGTGAGAAAAAAGACATTGGAAGAATTTTTTCCCTTGTAGTTGATAATGAGTATTACAGATTACAGAAGAAAACCCTATAAAAAGTATACAGTCTGGAATCCCCTGGTGGTCCAGCCCTAGGACTCACCACTACTGGGGCCTGGGTTCAATCTCTAGTTAAGCAACTAAGATCCCACAAGCTCAAACACAATGTCCAATGGAACCACATAAAAAATGGCTACTCTTCATAAGATCACATACTATATGATTCTACTTATAAAGCATTCTTAAGAGACAAAATTCCGGAAATGACGAGTAAATTAGTGATTTTCAGGGGCTAGAGATGGCGAGCTGGCAGTAAATGGTTGTGACTATAAAGGGGTAGCAAGAAGGCAATCTTTGTGGTAATGGAATAGTATGTATCTTGAATTTATAGGTGACAAAATGACACAATTATATAATTGTATCAATGTCAATTTCTGGTTTGTCAAATGTACTAAATAACTATGTAAGACGTAACCATTAAGGTAAACTAGGAAAAGAGCACAGGATCTCTCTGTACTGTCTTTGCAGTTTCCCATGAATAATATGTATTACTTCAACCACATCTCAATCTACCTTAAGAATGATAAAACAATACCCACAAAAAGGTATTCTCAAGGCTTTCGATTATAATTAAATTTTCCAAATAGAAAGCTAACAAGTTATTAAATTTTTCTCTGCCCACACCTACTCTAAATACAGATAAGTATACACCCAACGTGAGTAGTAGCTTTAATCACATACATCCCAGAAATCTGGATGAGAACATTCTGGTTTAAAATGTCTGACGCTGTACATCAGTGAGCAATGGCAAGAGAAAGCAAATAATGTCCATGGAAGAGTACTATATATTTTGCTAGTCATGTGAGGAATGGACTTAAACAAAAAATAACTCGGCTTCCAAGATATATAACCATATGAAAGTTACAGGGTCTCATCCTTAATTAGAATGACTAGCCATACTGAAAAAATTGTCTTCCCTTTAAAAAAAATATGGCCGACTATAAAATATATAGCACAATATATCAAGTAAGCTCAAGAACCTATGAACTGGTTTTCTGATACTACAAAAATTATATACAAGGTTTTTTCTTAGGAGGACTTTTCAAAAAATGTCACAGCCTTATGTCTTCATTAGTGCATCTAATTTCTAATGTCTATGGGGTTTTTGTTTAAAATTCATCAATTCAGATCTAAATATCTAAATTGTATTTTCTATCCTTGGCCTATTGAGAGGCTGGTAGGAACATTCCTTGGTTCAGGGATTATTCTCTGAACTTTTAGGGAGAACTCTACCTCTGTACATATGTTACCACCCAGATTACAGGTTACTGATTACTGTATTTTAAGCAATCTCTATCTTGGTTTTTTAAAACTACTTTACATGGAAAATACATTAAGACTTCAGAGAAGCTGCTATGGTGATGAGAAGAGCAGTCAGACTGCATTTCCAGGGGCAGTCATGCCAAGCGGGCATCCAGCAGTGCAATCGCAGCAGCAGCAGGGCCTCAGAGCTCTGCGCCAGGGCTTCTGGCTGCTGCCCACTCTCCCTTATTCCTCCTAATTCTCCCACCTTGGCTCTAAGCCTTCTTAGGTAATGCAAACTACCCACTGTACTTTCATTATTAAACTTTATGCTCTAATCAACCATACCCTGTTTCTGTTGTCTGCAACTAAGAACCCTACAAAGCACTTCAACTTGTCCAAGTGATTTCAATGTATAGACAGGGCTGAGAAGCTCTGATTTAAGGGAACGGTACTGAAACTGTGGTCCACTCTAGTCATCTACAGCATTTAAAATGCACATTATGAGCTCCACTTACTGAATCAGACTCTCTAGATGGAAGGCACACAAACATACATTTTAGCCACCCTAGTGATTCTTAAACAGGAAAGCCTTTGGTAAAGGCAATGAAATAAAGTCTACAAACAACAGATACAGACAAGTTGCTTAAGAAACAGACACTTTAGACAAGTATCACCAAAACAGAATTTAAAGAAATTAAGTCACCACAAATCTGAATGTTGAAAACAAATTAACAAGAGAGAAGACTACTTTAAAATCAGATAACAAATTAATTAGTAAGAGAAAGACAAAAGGCAAATTGCCATTAAACCAATTTCCAAAGGCAAAACTTACCTTCCCTCCCGCTTGACCCCGTACTGCAAAACAAAACAATGTTGACTCTTCTGCATTGCCTTCCATCTTAAATTGTGCGAAGCTAGCCGCATGTCCTTCAATGGGCTGAGACACTTTCCTATCTACGGAATATAACTGCATAGCTCCTACCAACGATTTTGCTACAAAAGATCAAGCAGAATAAGGTTTGGGGTCCCAACGAACCGGTAACTTCCAGATACAATAATCAGTGAAATAATTAAAACACTTTAGCATCTTTAGAAGGATTTACAATTCCTTTTCTCTCAATGTAGATTTGATACTTAATTTAAAATTTAGTTGCAAACATTCTATTAAAGCTTAACATGAACGTTTAAAATGTGCCTCACATACAACCATCTCTTTACACTATCTTTAAAAAAAACAAAAAAAGATACAGGAGGACTCATTCTGCAGTAAATATTCACAATAAATTCCAAATCACTCCAACTCATTCCCTCAACCCGCAGAGAAGACCTCAAAACACCTTGCTAAGAGGACTCCAACCTATATGACAGTATAAGGGCATAAAACCAGCCACTTTAAAAAAAAAAAGGGGGGGGGTCAGATTGGCAAAGAAGATACAATTTCAAAATAAACTACATTCCAAGCACATAAATTCTCCAGACCTTTTCTTTATTAAAAACTAGAAAAATGTTACCTGTGCAGATATGCCAGTCAGAAGTAACCACTTCTGCTTTGCATCAGTTCGATAATTGATAATCTGGCACCCTGCGAGGCTAGAGTGGCGATCAAACATTTTCACCGGCTGCGACTCTCCTTCCATACTCCAATGATAAACTGCATTATCCGTAACAAGAGCAACCGTATTCAGAGAGATCCATTTCCAGAAGGTCACATCATCAGTCATGGTATGGGCCTTCATTTTACTTTTCATTTCAATGTTAAATATCTGGAGAGTTTTCCCAGCTAAAAACAAAAGTAAGAATTGTGAATCACTAAGAAAGAAAAGCTCAGGATAAGTTAGTATCTAGCTAGATCAGACTATCTCTGCAGCAAAATCTGTAACTTCCAAACAAAATGGTCCTACTGTGAGACTCCTAACATCTACAGAGGTCACACTGACAGAACTGCAACCACTGAGGAGCTGGGACTGAGCAATCCACACCTAAACGTGAAGCAAAAACGATCACCTTAGTGAACACATTTTAAACAGATAGTATGACTTCCAAAGAGTTTTAAACCCCAACTAAAATTGAACAGCTCTCTTAATGATGAATAACAAGTTGTAACCTTCATACTTAATTAAGAATGCTTACCCATCAACTTAATGGTTGGTACACAGAAAAAAACAAACCTGATTCAAGCACATGGGGAAAACGTCTACTTTTTAAAAGGCCGCCATCCCCCATTCAAATATATCTTGTGGAAACGTCTTTGGAAGAGGATCTACTTCAGCTCTACCTTGTACCACTAACACATGAGAGAGGTGCATGCTACACTGTACTGGTTTAAGATACAAAGGGAAGGGAGAGTTGCTACAGGAAAGGAGAGGAAGACAGAGGAGGGTGGTTTCAAATTTAATATATTAAAGGTAAGCACAAAATTCAAGCTTCAACCAGTTAAAACAGCAAACATTTAGTAAAAGAGAATGAAATCTGCTGTGAATGTTAAGAGTTCACTGAGTCAAGATGCAAAGGTTTATACTTAAAATTTGAGACCCATCACAATCCAAAAAGTGATTTGGTAGAGATCAAAGCCCACAGTGAACACCAGGCTGTCTAATTCGTATTAGTCCTTTAGAGACTAAGGAAAACTCCATTCCTGAGCCTCAGAGAATTTGGCTTCTGAAGAACAAAAATTATAAGCTAATAAGGGAGTGGGGGTGGAGAGAGGGATGGGACGGGACACAAAACACGGAGCTTTGCACCACAGCCCTCCTTAATCACTGCATGGGCAAAAACTCCTTCCACAAAACGAGAATGCTATCCCCATCCCACACAACATGTAAACCACAACCAGACCTGGACAACTGTGAGAGTTATGGTCCTGTTTATAAAAAGAAACCAAGGGATTTGAAACTGGATTCAGAAGGAAGCCATATTTGGGAATGACTTAACTTTCCTTTGTTTCTTCCCCAACCCCTAGTTAATTACATGTTTTATTCTTTATGTGAAAGAGGTCGGAGCGTATGCACATGGGGTGTTTTAGGGAGGAGGCAAGGGTTGACAGCTTAACTGTGTAGTGTAGACATACAGGCACAAATCTATAATGGTATTACTATATGGGGCTCTGAAAGTTTTTCAATTTATTCTTTTTATAGAACAGGACAATAATTAATACAATCTAATTTAAGAAAACTCACCATCTGCACACATAAGAAAGCATTAAGAAATGTGATAAAATAACAATAACATTAAAAATAGAAAAGAATTATGAGAAAATTAAAACGATGGCCTTTTAATAGAGGGATGAGAGCTATTAAGCAGTTGAATTTAAATTCTTTAAGGATGCTGAAGGGAACTTACTACCTTAAATATGTGTTGCAAATAACAGACCACTGCCACAGAATAAGTATCCCAGGTAAAATCTGGACCATCTTTCCCAGAGATGAGATCAACTTCTATCTTGGAGATGTAAAAGTGACTTATTTGAATATATTTTCCACTCTACCCCTCACCCAACCAATTTAATTTCCAAACAGTGTTACTACTAAACACAAAATATAAATCATGTGGAAAAAACAAGTCTTCAGCACCTGGAACAAGTCACCCACAAATTTACCAAGAAATTACCAAGAATCTGAACACTTCCTCCTACTATCAAGAATAAAAGCAACAAACCAAAAAACAGGCAATTAAACGTCTCTTTCAGGTTCAGATAGTTTGTTACCTAGCCCTCTTAAGAGTCTGTTTTAAACAGTCAATTCTGCTCTCAGTCTAAAGTTCAAAGGAAAAAAATTAACGTAAGACTCCCAGAAAGTATGAGGGTCTCTGAACTCTGTTTGGACTGACAGGCTGTAGAGTTAGTTCCCTACTACAACAATTAAAAAGTTAGTCTGAATAAACTAACACCATTGATTCCAAAAAGTTAATACCCACCTATATATACACACACACTTTAAAAAATTAGTATTAAGTTCAAGCCACTTTTAGAATTTGTCAGTTTAAATGTAACACAAACCTGACGTATAAAAAAGACACAGAATGAAGTTTAACACCATAACAAAATTTTGCAATTTTAGTTGCTCCAGAAAACAAATCACTAATTTCTTGTGTCTTCTGTAAATGGGGTTATGTTTTTAATATAATCTTAGCACACTACAAGCATAAAGCTTAAACTCATTTAATCTAAATCTTAAAATTTTCCAAGTATAAGCAGAAAGTAAGCTCACAGAATTATGCCAAGTAAAAGTCATGAAAACAGTTTAAAAAAATCAAACACAGTAACTGCTTTCACTTTGCAGATACATTTAACCAAACAATATACTAAAAAAAAAAAAAAAAATTCTGATTACTGTATTTGAATAAATTCCTATAGGAAAAGTTTTAAGAAAAAAACACAATCTGTTTATACCTTTTAGTGCAATTACTTTGCTGGCTGGATTCATGATGGCGCTGTCTGCTGAAATTGGTCTTCGAATTGGATTACTTGGGTCATTCATATCAATAATTACCACCTGGGCCTGCTCTCCTACTTTCTCTCTAATGCAGATGAATTTATCTGACTCCATAGTCAAGGTACTGAAGCCAATGTTTGCTGGGTTTATACCCAGGTTCTGGAGCTGAGGAAAGAAAAAAAAAAAATTAATAAATCATGCTACAAAGTGAATTAGAAAGACTTGATATTCATGTGTGGTCATCATTACAAATCCTCATTTAACCATTACTACTTCAAGGTCAACACTGACAATTCTATTATACGGATACAAATGAGGCTATTAATATAATGGACCTTCTCTCTTCCAACAAGTATGGCATTCAACTGTTTTGTTATAATCCTGCAGTTGTAACTTGAGAGGTATGACCATCTGGTTGCAACTAAGAGGAAGAACAGACAGATATAAAGGGAAGGGCTACATCTGAGAGGTAGCCTTTATGGGTCAAGGAACCTGAGGTAATCAATGTTTCTTGGCTTGGGATCTCTGAACTATTGGATCTGTCCTCTCTAATCCCCTTTAGCATTTAGTAGTTACTTGATCATACGTACTGGACTTCAGGAAACTGAAAATTATTGATAAATTATAGCATAAATTGAGAGATTAAAAATTTCACAGGGTTCTTAGTCTAAAGGAACTTGGATCAGTCAGAACAGACAAGTAAATTATAATACTTGGCAAAAAGTGCCAAAACAAAGATACATAAGAGAGATCCAGTCAAAAGAAGCCTACAGGCAAGGGAGCGAATGTGTTCAAAGAAGCAGACTAGAGATCAACAGAAGCAGACTGGAAAAGACACCCCAGAAGGATGAGCACACACTAAGGCCTAGAGATATCAAAGTGTGGTCTGCTGCAGCTTCCTTGGTGGTCCACTGGTTAAGAATCTGTGTTTCAATGTAGGGGATGCTGGTTAGATTCCTGGTTGGAGAACTAAGATCCCACATGCTGAGAGGCAACTAAGCCCATGTGCTGCTACTAAGACCCAAAACAGCTAAATAAAAAACTTAAAAAAAAAGTGTGGTCTGCTAAGGGAATTCTAAGTGCTCTTATAACACTGGGAATAGAGATTATGTACGAAAGGCTTTTGGAGAATTAAGATTACAAACACAAGTATGGGCTAGAATGGTAAGCTAGATGTACCCCAGTAAGAATCTTGAATTGATCCTAAGGAAACTACTTAGGCATTTTAACAAGGAAAATAATGGAATCAGATTTGCTTTGTATATGCAGAAGCTATTAATTTGCTAAGCAAATATACAAGATCTAAAAATGACACATCTTTGAAAACTAGTTAAATACATAAGCGAGAACAAGAGGAGAAGGAGATTTCTATCAGAATGGGTCATTTCTCTAGGTGACTAAATGTAGTATAATAGACCACCACTCAAAGGCTACCTGAAGGCTTTCTTAGCTTTGACCAGCCTGAGGGTTTTATTTTTTTCCTCCAACAAGTAACAAATTCACATGGAACAAAATACAAACAAAAATTTAAAAGCACAGGAAAAGAAAAATCACTGTCACTACTCTCTGCTGGACCAGCTGAGCCAAGGTAACTGCAGGCATGCTCCGTCTCTCAGTCCTGTCCAACTCTGTGCGAGCCCATGGACTGTAGCCCACCAGGCTCCCTGTCCATGGAAATTTCCAGGCAAGATATTGGAGTGGGTTGCCATTTCCTACTCCAGAGGGTCTTCCTGACCCAGGGCTTAAACCTATGTCTCTTTCATTGGCAGGTGGACTCTTTACTGCTGAGCCACCTGGGAAGCCCTAAAAGTAACTGCCTTTTACACAAATTATTCTGTCAAACTCTTCTGCTAATAGAGCTTAACTGTAACCAGTCCAGGATTTCAAAAGAATACAACGTAAGATTAAGAGACTACATTGTAATTTCACTTCCCTCTTACACCTCAATGACTGCAGGTACAATGATAAAGTATAGTTACAGTAACTTTGTCACTGAATACTAGGGCAAGTAACCAAGCAATTGTCTAACTATTAACACAAACATGGTAATAAAGTGGAAGATTAACTAGTTGTACAAACTCAAGGATATGCTGTAGTGCAAGGCAAGTATACAAGCTGTGAGATATGTAACCTATAAGTGACTTTGGTTACAACAAAACTTTCTGAATTACCAATTTTCGTTTCTTCCTAACTTTAACTTTTAGTGACATTCAGTTTCAGAGCTAATGGAGGAAGATGAAGAAGTGGTCCTCAACAATCCATGAAGGGAACTTGTGCCAGGTTAAGGCATGCCTTGTGCAAAGCAGGCTGTCTAATTTCGTAAGAGGTAGATACATTTGTATTTCTGAGTAGACCAGTCCTCAGGCTCAAGTTTAATTGGATTACTTCTCCAATAATTAAAAAAATATTTCAGTAGATCCTAGAGCTCCCAGAACCATATACATAAACGCAACAAGTTACCTTCTAAACTACTCTTCAAAAGAATTCTACGCTTCTAAGTTACTACCAAGCATTCACCAAAGGCAATTTTGAGTCTCAGTTGTCACAGCTTAAATCCTACAGTGTCTGAGAAAGTAAAAATAAACAGTGCTAGTCAAACAGTAAAATTAAAACAAGGATGCAAACCACAAACACACTCAACTAAATGATTCTAAGAGATTCCTTTTTATTCTTCCACGTAAGAGGTGGTAGAAGACAACTGTAAGAGGAGAAAACACTATGAGATAATAAAGAGGAGGGAAAATGGTAAGTCAAGAAACATGTTTTTTATTCTTTACCAGATCTCCAGATAAATGCAGCAAGAAATGTCTTCAAAAGCCAGCAGAGACCTTCAGCCTCAGAGCTGTTTTATTTGCAGAAAAAGCAAAGATTTGCTGCAAAGTGGGGGCACTTTCTGATATTTCTCCTCAACCTATGTAGTACTTTTACTTTTTTCCCCCATTAAACACATTCTACTAAGAAAGCTGTGTATATTTTTAACCTTCTCTATCAACAACGTACTTCATATGAAAGATTTACTTTATTAAAAAAAAACAAATAAGAAGTAGGGGGCAAATCCTCACCAGTCTACACATTTAAACATTTTAAGAGGCATACTTAAGTAATGCCCATTTACACAACTAAATAGGAAACTGCTCCTTCCTGAAAAGCCTCTCCCAGTTGTTAGGATAAATGACCTATTCCAATAGGTTAACAGAAAGTTACTTTTTCTCCCTCCTCTTCAAATAAGGTAAGAATTTTTCCTTATTGCTGATACTTCTCCGTGAGAATGCCCAGAACACTAACCAATTCTTCCCAAATTTTCCAAGGGTATATTAAAAAGGAAAACATCCCAAACAATTCTGTTTTAGATGCACTCTCAAAATGGGGCCACATAAAAGGGTTATCATACTAGATATCTATGTCTAATAATATCTGTGTAGATTAAAACTTTAAAATACAACGAAGGGAATTCGTGGTGGTCCAATGGCTAGGACTCCACACTTCCACTGCTGCAAGCCCAGGTCTAATCCCTTGTCAGGGAACTAGGGTCCCACAAGCTGCACAGTGCAGACAACAAAACCCAAAACACTAATCTTTTTAAACAGGTTTCATTTTCAAAACAGCATATACTAGCCATAAAATATTCTAGTCAGGTATAAAGGTCTAATGGTGATGAAAGTGAAAGAAGAGAGTGAAAAAGTTGGCTTAAAGCTCAACATTCAGAAAACAAAGATCATGGCATCTGGTCTCATCACTTCATGGCAAATAGATGGGGAAACAGTGGCTGACTTTATCTTTGGGGCTCCAAAATCACTGCAGATGGTGACTGCAGCTGTGAAATTAAAAGACGCTTACTCTTTGGAAGGAAAGTTATGACCAATCTACACAGCATATAGAGACATTACTTTGCCAACAAGGTCCGTCTAGTCGAGGCTATGGTTTTTCCAGTAGTCATGTATGGATGTGAGAGTTGGACTATAAAGAAAGCTGAGCGCAGAAGAATTGATGCTTTCGAACTGTGGTGTTGGAGAAGACTCTTGAGAGGCCCTTGGACTGCAAGGAGATCCAACCAGTCCATCCTAAAGGAGACTAGTCCTGAGTGTTCATCGGACAGACTGATGTTGAAGCTGAAACTCCAATACTTTGGACACCTGATGCAGAGAACTGACTCATTTGAAAAGACCCTGATGCTGGGAAAGATTGAGGGCAAAAGGGGACGACAGAGGATGAGATGGTTGGATGGCATCACTGACTCAATGGACATGGGTTTAGGTGGACTCCGGGAGTTGGTGATGGACAGGGAGGCCTGGTATGCTGCGGTTCACGGGGTTACAAAGAGTCGGACACGACTGAGCGACTGAACTGAACTGAATGGTACATGAGCTATATACCACAGTAACTGAATCACAGATTGTGGAACAAACTATTAATAAATTCAGAGAACATACTAAGCGTCTACATACTTGCAGCTGTTTTCAGAGAATACACAATACTCAAACTCTGTCCACATCTTTTATCTTCTCAATTGGCAAAATATCACTACTTTTGAAGCCGTTTGTTGTTCAGTCGCTAAACTGTGTTGGACTCTGTGATTCCATGGACTGTTGCATGGCAGGCTGCCTTTCTATCCTTCACTATCTCCTAGAGTTTGCTCAAACTTCTGTCCATTGAGTCAGTGATGCCATCCAACTATTATGTCTTGTCACCCCCTTCTCCTTCTGCCCTGAATCTTGCCCAGTATCAGTGTCTTTCCCAATGAGTCAGCTCTTTCCATCAGGTGGCTTAACTCTATTAGAGCCTCAGCTTCAGTCCTTCCAATGAACATTCAGGAAGAATGGTACATGAGCTATATACCACAGTAACTGAATCACAGATTGTGGAACAAACTATTAATAAATTCAGAGAACATACTAAGCGTCTACATACTTGCAGCTGTTTTCAGAGAATACACAATACTCAAACTCTGTCCACATCTTTTATCTTCTCAATTGGCAAAATATCACTACTTTTGAAGCCGTTTGTTGTTCAGTCGCTAAACTGTGTTGGACTCTGTGATTCCATGGACTGTTGCATGGCAGGCTGCCTTTCTATCCTTCACTATCTCCTAGAGTTTGCTCAAACTTCTGTCCATTGAGTCAGTGATGCCATCCAACTATTATGTCTTGTCACCCCCTTCTCCTTCTGCCCTGAATCTTGCCCAGTATCAGTGTCTTTCCCAATGAGTCAGCTCTTTCCATCAGGTGGCTTAACTCTATTAGAGCCTCAGCTTCAGTCCTTCCAATGAACATTCAGGATTGATTTCCTTTAGGACTGACTCATTTAATCTCCATGGTATCCAAGGGACTCTCAAATGTTGAAGATAGGAATATTCTGTTTTGAGATATACTTGGAAGTTTCTATAATAAAGTATCTTTTTTAAACTTCAAGTAATTTTTATTTTATAACTGTAAACTTTCAAAAATTATGAAAGAGAGGTGAATACCAGACCACCTGACCTGCCTCTTGAGAAATCTGTATGCAGGTCAGGAAGCAACAGTTAGAACTGGACATGGAACAACAGACTGGTTCCAAATAGGAAAAGGAGTACATCAAGGCTGTATATTGTCACCCTGCTTATTTAACTTATATGCAGAGTACATCATGAGAAACGCTGGACTGGAAGAAACACAAGCTGGAATCAAGACTGCTGGCAGAAATATCAATAACCTCAGATATGCAGATGACACAACCCTTATGGCAGAAAGTGAAGAGGAGGTCAAGGGCCTCTTGATGAAGGTGAAAGAGGAGAGTGAAAAAGTTGGCTAAAGCTCAACATTCAGAACACGAAGATCATGGCATCTGGTCCCATCACTTCATGGGAAATAGATGGGGAAACAGTGGAAACAGTGTCAGACTTTATTTTGGGGGACTCCAAAATCACTGCAGATGGTGACTGCAGCCATGAAATTAGAAGATGCTTACTCCTTGGAAGAAAAGTTATGACCAACCTAGATAGCATATTCACAAGCAGAGACATTACTTTGCTGACTAAGGTCCGTCTAGTCAAGGCTATGGTTTTTCCTGTGGTCATGTATGGATGTGAGAGTTGGACTGTGAAGAAGACTGAGTGCTGAAAACTTGATGCTTTTGAACTGTGGTGTTGGAGAAGACTCTTGAGTGTCCCTTGGACTGCAAGGAGATCCAACCAGTCCATTCTGAAGGAGATCAGCCCTGGGATTTCTTTGGATGGAATGATGCTGAAGCTGAAGCTTCAGTACTTTGGGCACCTCATGCAAAGAGTTGACTCATTGGAAAAGACTCATGCTGGGAGAGATTCGGGGCAAGAGGAGAAGGGGACGACCAAGTATTAGATGACATCATGGACTCGATGGATGTGAGTCTGAGTGAACTCCAAGAGTTGGTGATGAACAGGGAGGCCTGGTGTGCTGTGATTCATGGGGTCGCAAAGAGTCAGACATGACTGAGTGACTGAACAGACTGAACTGAACTGAGCACATACTCTCTTCTGTTTTCAATTACACTAAATCTGTAGCCCTAGCCCACATCTCTCTCTTGAGCTCCTGATACATATTCACAACTTGCATTCATGGTTCAAAGCTTCCTCAGTACATCCAAACCCAGATTCATGACACTTCCTGATCAAATTATTCGTGTCCCTTATACCCAGTGCTGATTACTGATATAATTATTTATCCTGCCACTCAAACTGGGAATCTTAGAATTGTTTGTGACTTCTGTTTCTTAATCACTCTTATCAAATTTATTAGATGTTGGGCATTGCATGGGTATTTTTATTTTTAACTAGCAGGAAAGATCCTCACACAGTTTGGGGTTTTCTTTGAGAAATCCTTTCTGCTCCCTACAGAGGGAACCTCCATTCTGCACTCATTTTATTTTTACTGACTCATCCCTTGGTCTGTAAGTATGCTCAAATTTCCCCCACTAAAAAGAGAATCCTTGTTCAGCCTCTTTCCTCTGTATTCTTTTTATAGCCAAGATCTCTTGAAAAAATAAGCCCATGTTGAGTCTATTTCTTCACCCTCATTCGCTTTTTGGTTCCTTGACATCCAGTATGTGTCCCCACCACTTCACACATACCTCTGTTTCCCTTAAAACAAACAACCCCAACCCAAACCTAACCCCTCTAATGAAGGCAGCAGAGTCCTGCATGACTTAGTCTGCTATCCCCATTGTACAGCTCTGTCCTGTTTCCCATCATTTATTGCCCTACAGTCCTGGACTTTCTTACAGTTTCTTCATGTGCAGAGCTCTGTGCTGCCTCAGGGCCTTTGCATTGCTGCTGTCTGGACCACGACGCCCTCTCCCTGCTTCCTCCTCTCAGCTTGTTACTTGGATATCAGAGCAAGACCTTCCTTGCCTGCCCACTTGGTTCCCGGGGTCCTGGTGGAAGTGAAGAGTTCCTGGGTTTGAGGGTTTTAGCTTGCAGCATCCCTGAATGTGCTACCCTGGCTCCCAAGTGCAGAACTTAATGAGATTCTCATTTTTGCTGCATTTACCTTTCCTTCTTTGGGGATGCAAAGCTACTAGCAATAAAAATATCCAACAGGGTAATAATGTATACAACATACATTATCAGTGTTCCTAACAAAGTTAAATGTTGATGGGGCTTAACTTCTATTTTGAAGAGACCCTTTAAAAAGGTGTTTTTTTTTTTTTAAAGCTCAGCCTATCTAGATACCTAAAGTACATACATACACACAGCCCACAACAAAAACTTTAACAAATCATTAGATCTGTCCCCCAAGATGCTTTCTTAGCAGATGAGACACTCTGGGTGAGACTACACACTTTGTTGTTTCATTATTCAGGACTGTTTTGAAATGTAATACAAATGAAACAGAAATAAGACATATTCAAAAGAGGAAAGTAAATGACCACTATTGCTAAACAAGGCTAGAAAACCCATAAGAATCACTCTCCTGGGACTATTTTAATAGATTGGTTGGATATGAAATAGAATAAGTATTAAAAAACAGATACCATGGCTTACTTACTATATGCTTACAGTTATCATCCTATAATGCTGAAAAGACAGGAACTTAAGGAAGGCATACACAAGTCAATTCTTAGTAAGTCTTTGATACTTTTTGCAGTTTCCAGTACCACTGCTAACTCAATCCAGGCCCTTCATACATTTAATCTGATTTACTGGTACTGAACTATTCCCACTGCTAAGATCTAATAGCTGATCAGATGAGGACAAAGGATCATTCATAAATGTACTGAACATCATTACTCTGTAATAAGCCTTGTGCTGGATGCCTGGACTGGAGTGACAAAGACCTAGTGCTAGCCCAAGGACACACAGAGAAAGAGGTGGGAAGATTCGAGATTTGGTGATGGGAATAGAAATAGGATTCATAGAGTAAGAAAGAGTTTGGGGGAAAGGTGGTGAATTCAGACGTGGACACCAAGGACTTGCATTTCCAAAGAGCAATCCAGAGGGTGATGCCCAATAAAGAACTGGGAACAAGCGGTTGGATCAGAGATACAGACCAGAAACTGAGATGGACTCAGAGCCAGGCCCGAAGTTGCTACTGAAGTTCTGATAGTTGGTCCTAGTTCCCTGGAAATTCACACACGAAAGGGGGAAATTCTCGAGAACAGAACTTGAATATGAGTTGAAATCTGTAGGAAGAAATAAAACAGGGAGAAGAAGCCAAGGTCATCAGAAAACTTGTGAGGGCCAAGACATGTCCAGGAGACGGGGCTAGGAAGCATCTGCAGCAGGCGAGGCAGCAAGGCCAGAGAACGGCTTTGATGCTGTGATGAGAGATGCTGAGGACAGCTGTTCATCAGAGGGCGGGGAAAACGTTCTGCTGAGGGCTCAGGAGTCAAAGTTGGAGGAGTGGAGGCTGCAAGGGCCCTGATCTGGGGGATGCTGGTGGTAGATGGAAGGGGAGGGTGTGAGGGTGAGACTGATGATCCTGGAAGATGGTGGGGGGTTCTCCACATGGAGGCTGGCCTGCAAAGGAAAGCAAGGAGAAAAACTGGGGGAGCTAAGAATACATGAGGTGAGATGGAGAGAAGAGAAGAGGGGGAAGGATTCCTTGGGTGTCTTCAATCATTTTACAAAGCTAGGAGGACAGGCAATTTGATAAAAGTGGAAGGGGCAGAGGTGTCCGGGCTTGAAGCACATGAGTGGAGCAATCACTTTAGACAAGAAAAGATGAATAAAGCTGTGAAGGTCCTCCAAGGGGCAAATTATACTTAGCATACATTCTGAAAATCAAAACAGCAGAGCCTTATGACTTCCTCCAGAAATTTTCAGACAAGAAAGGGATGGTAGTCTGGAAAAGAAGCAGCTGTAGGATTCAAAAAGTCTGCTTTATTGCCTGGAAAATCCCATGGATGGAGGAGCCTGGTGGGCTGCAGTCCATGAGGTCGTTAAGAGTTGGACACAACTGAGCGACTTCACTTTCACTTTTCACTCTCATGCATTGGAGAAGGAAATGGCAACCCACTCCAGTGCTCTTGCCTGGAGAATCCCAGGTAAGGGGGAGCCTGGTGGGCTGCTGTCTATGGGGTCGCACAGAGTCAGACACGACTGAAGCGACTTAGCAGCAGCAGACTAGGGAGATAAGTGACAGCAAAAAAGACAAGAACCAGGAAACAAGAAAGGTTTTAAGGACAGGAGACTAGGAGACAAAAATCTCTGTATCTTCAGAAGGAGACATGCCATTTCAAGGGCCAATGATGCTTCCCCTTCTCTCTTATCTGCTTGTCCATTCCTCCTCTTGGGTACTGGTGGCAAGCAGGCTGTAGCTACAATCAGCTTAGAGAAGCCCATGTTCCTGGGGGTGGTCTCCCTGGGATGCCTGGGTCTCCCTTGCTTTACATCAGTGTCTGTATTGCAAAAGACCATAGCTACAGAGTTACATATACACCAAGTCACTGATCTAACTTGTTTGACTCCTGGAGAATTTAAGTGGCCTGAGGGGAAACATACCTTCTGCCTGTCCCGAAAGTTATATTTACATCCCTGCTGCCTACAGTTTAATACAGAAGATTATAATTAGTCACAAAGATGTGGCTAAACAGTGTCGATCCTTCTGTTGCTTCCTGTAGCCAGGAATGGAGCCAGCAGCCCTGAAAGACCTGTAAAGGCAGCTCTGGTGCTTGGTGCAGCTTTGGCTTTAAATCCTTATTCTCAGCCCTGCCTCCCTGCTGTCTTGGCTTCTCTCTCTGTTCTTTCCTTCTCTCTAGTCTTGCCAAATTTGGGCTTAGTCAAGGCTGTGGGGGTAACACTGTAGCTCTTAAAGAGCCAGCTCATGCTGACTCAGAACCAAAGGGCCAGACCAGCACGGAACCTAGAACGGAAGGTTAAAAAAAGGGGCCAAACCCTTGGCTCAGGCCCACCTCCTGGAGCATAGATGCCTGATGGGGGAGGGCAGGGACAATGAGAGAGGTGTGAACTCCCAAGAGGAAAACACCTTTTAAATAAGAAGGGCTTTATTGTGGGGAGGGGAGTGGAAGCAGGGAGCAAGGATGGGGTGGGGGTGGTGGGGATTCATAATTATGGATTCACATCTAATTGTTATAAGAAATAATACAGAGAGACTCTCATATACATTTTCCCAGTTTTTCTGAGTGATAAATTTTGCAGTTATAGTATATCACAGCCAGGATATTGACACTGATGAAATCCACCAACTAGTTTAGATTCCGTGGTTTCACTTGTACTCATTTGTGTGTATGTTTGGTAGTGGTGGTGGTAGTTTAGTCTCTAGGTTATGTCTGACTCTTTGTGATCCCATAGATTGTAGCTGGCCAGGTTCCTCTGTCCATGGAATTCTCCAGACAAGAATACTAGAGTGGGTTGCCATGTCCTTCTTCAGGCAATCTTCTAGACTTGGGGGTTGAATCTGGGTCTCCTGCATTGCAGGTAGTTTCTTTACCACTGAGCCACCAGGAAAGCCTGTGTGTGTGTGAGTGTGTGTGTTTGGTTCTATGTGGTTTAACCACTGTACTTGTATAGGTTTGTACATCCATCACGACAGTCAAGATACCGAATGGCTCATCATCACTAGAATCCCCTATGTTGCATGTTTATAATCACATTCTCCACCATCACCCCCATTTCCCCACCTCTTACACCAGCCCCTAAGCCCTGGTAACCACTGCTGTTCTCCATTTCTAAAATTTTGTCATTTCAAAACAATTATGAAAATGGAATCATATGGTATGTGAAATAAGATATTGTTTTTTTTCACAACGCGTAATTCTCTTGAGATCCATTCAAGTCATTGCAAATATACATAATTTGCTCCTTTTAACTGTTGAAGAGTTATCCAGGGTATGGATAAACTAGCTTCTTTAATCATTCCCCTTGGTTATATATAATCATTCAAGCTACCTGTGTTATATTTAAATGAGTCTCTTCGAGGCAACATATAAAAAGGCAACTTTTTAAAGGGATTATGCTATTTTTATGTATTCTGCCAACTTCTTTTTATTGCTGTATTTGAACCATTTATATTTACATGTTGATGCCTGAGTCAGCCGTTTTATTAATAGTTTTATGTTTGTTTCTCTGGTTCTTGTTACCTTATTTCTTTCCTTGTCTTCTTAATGTTACTTGAACAGTTTTTTAAAAATTCTATCTTGATTTAATTACAGTGTTTTTGAGTATGTTTCTTTGTGGTCGCCCGCCTCGCCGATAAGGAGAACGCCACAGACAGGATTCTTCTGACACGCGGTTTATTGTTACAGCTCTTTTAGGAAATGGCGAGGGCCCCGATGCAGGGAAAGCAGTTGCTTATATAGCCCAGAGGGGAGGCGTGTCAACCTCTGATTGGCTCATAACGTCAACCTCTGATTGGCTCACAAAGTTAACCTCTGATTGGCTCACAAAGCCAACCTCTGATCGGCTCATAAAGTTAACCCCTGATTGGCTCATAAAGTCAACCTCTGATTGGCTCATAACAGAACACTGTTAGAATCCCTAATTAGCATATCTGCCTACATATATGCGAAGAACCAGGAAGCAGAAAACCGGCACCATCCTGCTGTGGCTCCCGACATTTCTTTGTATAATTTTGTTTTGTTTTGTTTTTAGTGGTTGCTCTGGGTATTACAATATAAATATGTGACTTATCACAGTCCACTAGTATCAACATGGTACTTTGTGTTAACCATGGAGTTAGAGTTTCATGTCCATCCAGATCTCTTAACTTTCTCTTTTGTAAAATTTCATTGGCTTGAATATCAAGTGATGTTAACATTTTTATTTTTATTTCAACTATCAAACTTGCTTTACAAACCCATTATACAACACTCACAACTTATAGTGAGCCCCAAATAGTTCACTGTACATACACATTTCTGCTATTTCTGTAGTCCCTTCTTTCCTGATGCTCCAAGATTTCTTCTTTCATCAGTTCCTTTCCGTTTGATTAATTACTTCAGCTGACCTTAGAGGGTAGGTCTGCCTATCAACAAATTCTTTTTGCTTTCTTTCATCAGCAAAAGTCTTTATTTTCTTTTCATTCCTAAAGGATAGTGTTCCCAGATATAATTTGTGGTTAAATTGTTTTCCTTTCAATGCTTGAAAAGATGTCACTTTCTTTAGGCTCATAGTTTCTCAATGAGACTAAGCCATGCCATGTAGGGCCACCCAAGACAGACAGGTCATGGTGGAGAGTTCTGACAAAACATGCTCCACTGGAGAAGGGAATGGCAAACCACTTCAGTATGCTTGCCTTGAGAACCCCATGAACAGTATGAAGAAACAAAAAAATATGACTCTGAAAGGTGAACTCTCCAGGTCAGTAGGTGCCCATATGCTATTGAAGAGTGGAGAAGATGCTGGGCCAAAGCAAAAACAATGCCCAGTTGTGAATGTGACTGGTGATTGAAGAAAAGTCTGATGCTGTAAAAGCACTATTGCATACGAACTTGGATGTTAGATCCATGAGTCAGGGTAAATTGAAAGTGGTCAAACAGGAGATGGCAAGAGTGACCATTGATGTTTTAGGAATTAGTGAACTAAAATGGACCCAGAATGGACAAATTTAATTCAGATGACCATTATATCTACTACTGTAGGCAAGAATCCCCTAGAAGAAATGGAGTAGCCCTCATAGTCAACAAAAGAGTCTGAAACGCAGTACTTGGGTGCTATCTCAAAAATGACAGAATGATCTCTGTTCGTTTGCAAGGCAAACCATTCAATATCACAGTAACCCGAGTCTATGCCCCAACCAGGAATGCCAAAGAAGCTGAAGTTGAATGGTTCTATGAAGACCTACAAGACCTTCTAGAAGAAACCAAAGAAATTAAAAAAAAAAAGATGTCCTTTTCATTATAGGGGACTGGAATGCAAAAGTAGGAAGTCAAGGGATACCTGGAGTAACAGGCAAATTTGTCCTTGGAATACAAAATGAAGTGGGGTACAGGCTAAATGAATTTTTCCAAGAGAACACACTGGTCATAGCAAACACCCTCTTCCAACAGCACAAGAGACGACTCTACACATGGACATCACAAGATGGTCAATACTGAAATTAGATTGATTATATTCTTTGCAGCTGAAGATGAAGAAGCACTGTACAGCAAGCAAAAACAAGACCAGGAGCTGACTGTGGCTAGATCATGAACTCCTTATTGCAAAATTCAGACTTAAAGAAAGTAGGGAAAACCATTAGACCATTCAGATATGACCTAAATCAAATCCCTTATGATTATAAAGTGAAACTAACAAATAAGTTCAAGGCGTTAGATCTGATAGATAGAGTGACTGAAGAATTATGGATGGAGGTTCATGACATTGTGAAGGAGGTGGTGATAAAAACCATCCCAAAGAAGAAAAATGCAAAAAGGCAGCATGGTTGTCTGAGGAGGCCTTACAAATAGCTGAGAAAAGAAGCAAAAGGCAAAGGTGAAAAGGAAAGATATACCCATTTGAATGCAGAGTTCCAAAGAATAGCAAGGAGAGATAAGAAAGCCTTCCCCAGTGATCAGTGCAAAGAAATAGAGTAAAACAATAGAATGGGAAAGACTAGAGGTCACTTCAAGAAAATTAGAGATACCAAGGGAACATATCATGCAAAGATGAGGACAGAAATGGTATGGATCTAACAGAAGAGGAAAATATCAAGAAGAGGTGGCAAGAATACACAGAAGAACCATTAAAAAAAGACCTTAATGACCCAGAAAACCAAGATGGTGTGATCACCTACCTATAGCCAGACATCCTGGATTGCAGGGTCAAGGAGGCCTTAGGAAGCCCCCTTTGTTCACTACGAACAAAGCTAGTAGAGGTGATGGAATTCCAGCTGAGCTATTACAAATCCTAAAAGATGATACTGTGAACGTGCTACACTCAATATGCCAGCAAATTTGGAAAACTCAGCAGTACCACAGGACTGGAAAAGGTCAGTTTTCATTCCAATCTCAAAGAAAGGCAATGTCAAAGAATGTTCAAACTACCGCACAATTACATTCATCTCACATGCTAGCAAAGTAGTGCTCAAAATTCTCCAAGTGAGGCTTCTACAGTCTGTGAACCAAGAACTTCCAGATGTTCAAGCTGGTTTTAGAAAAGGAGAAGGAACCAGAGATCAAATTGTGAACATATGCTGGATCATAGCAAAAGAAAGAGAATTCCAGTAAAACATCTACCTCTGCTTCATTGACTATGCCTAAGTTTTTGACTAACTCCCACGTTCATTGCAGGATTATTCCAATAGGTAAGATATGGAAACAATCTAAATGAAGTTCACCAATGGATGAATATTGTTCAGATTTAAAGGAAGGAAATCCTGTCATTATTAAAACACGAATGGACCTTGGAGGTATTATGATAAGTGAAACAACTCAGAGAGAGAAAGGCAAGTAATGTATGACCTCATCTATACATAAGTAAGTTCTAGAGGTCTAGTATACATCATGATGTACTATGGACTGAGGTTCCCAACATTGTACAGGAGACAGGGATCAAGATCATCTCCATGAAAAAGAAATGCAAAAAAGAAAATGACTGTCTGGGGAGGTCTTACAAATAGCTATGGAAAGAAGAGAAGTGAAAAGCAAAGGAGAAAAGGAAAGATATAAGCATCTGAATGCAGAGTTCCAAAGAATAGCAAGAAGAGATAAGAAAGCCTTCTTCAGCGATGAATGTGAAGAAATAGAGGAAAAGAACAGAATGGAAAAGACCAGAGATCTTTTCAAGAAAATTAGAGATACCAAGGGAACACTTCATGCAAAGATGGGCTCGATAAAGGACAGAAATGATATGGATCTAACAGAAGCAGAAGATATTAAGAAGAAGTGGCAAGAATACACAGAACTGTACAAAAATATCTTCACAACCAAAATAATCACGATGGTGTGATCACTCAACTAGAGCCAGACATCCTGGAATGTGAAGTCGAGTGGGCCATAGAAAGCATCACTATGAACAAAGCTAGTGGAGGTGATGGAATTCCAGTTGAGCTGTTTCAAATCCTGAAAGATGATGCTGTGAAAGTGCTGCACTTGATATGCCAACAAACTTGGAAAACTCAGCAGTGGCCACAGGACTGGAAAAGGTCAGCTTTTATTCTAATCCCAAAGAAAGGCAATGCCAAAGAATGCTCAAACTACCACACGATTGCACTCACCTCACATGCTAGTAAAGAAATACTCAAAATTCTCCAAGCCAAGGTTCAGCAGTATGTGAACCGTAAACTTCCACATGTTTTAGCTGGTTTTATTTTCTTTTTAATGTAAATTTATTTATTTTAATTGGAGGCTAATTGCTTTACAATATTCTATTGGTTTTGCCATATATCAACATGAATTCACCACAGGTATACACATGTTCTCCATCCTGAACCCTCCTCCTTTCTCCCTCCCTGTACCATCCCTCTGGATCATCTCAGTGCACCAGCCCCAAGCATCCAGTATCATGCATCGAACCTGACTGGCTATTCATTTCGTATATGTATTATACATGGTTTTAGCAAAGGCAGAGGAACCAGAGATCAAATTGCCAACATCTGCTGGATCATGGAAAAAGCAAGAGAGTTCCAGAAAAAACATTCATTTCTGCTTTATTAACTATGGCAAATCCTTTGACTGTGTGGATCACAATAAACTGTGGAATATTCTGAAAGAGATGGGAATACCAGACCACCTGACCTGCCTCTTGATAAATCTGTATGCAGGTCAGGAAGCAACAGTTAAAATAGGACATGGAACAAAAGACTGATTTCAAATAGGAAAAGCAGTATGTCAAGGCTGTATATTGTCACTTTGCTTATTTAACTTATATGCAGAGTACATCATGTGAAACTCTGGACTGAAAGAAGCACAAGCTGAAATCAAGATTGCCGGGAGAAATATCAATAACCTCCAATATGCAGATGACCCCACCCTTATGGCAGAAAGTGAAGAGGAACTAAAAAGCTTATTGATGAAAGTGAAAGAAGAGAGTGAAAAGTTGTCTTAAAGCTCAACATTCAGAAAACGAAGATCATGGTATCTGGTCTCATCACTTTGTGGGAAATAGAAGGAGAAATGGTGGAAATGGAAGGGGAAACAGTGGAAACAGTGTCAGACTTTATTTTTTGGGCTTCAAAATCTCTGCGGATGGTGACTGCAGCCATGAAAATAAAAGACTCCTTGGAAGAAAAGTTATGACAAACCTAGATAGCGTATTGAAAAGCAGAGATATTACTTTGCCAACAAAAGTTCCTATAGTCAAGGCTATGGTTTTTCCTGTGGTCATGTATGGATGTGAGAGTTGGAAGATGTGTATAAGAGACAGATTCTATATAATAGGAGAAAATATTTTCAAATAAT
>SJYC01128929.1:0-20329 GCA_006408675.1 Madoqua kirkii | reverse complement strand
TGCCATTTCCTTCTCCAGGGCATCTTCCCAACCCAGGGATCAAAGCTAGGTCTCTCACATTGTAGACAGACGCTTTACTGTCTGAGCCACCAGGGAAGTCCATAAGAGGAGGGCTGACTGTAAATAGATTTACTGTTAATCAGCACACCCAAAACTGTGGAGTGCCCTGGAATTATATTTTACAAATGATACAGAATTGTTTCCTTTTCCTTTTCCCTTATCCCCCTAATCTGTATTAACATGCTAAGGCGGGGGGGACACTGCATTGTTAGTTTTGTACTTAGAAATAGTATTTCAGATTTCCCACAATCTAGAGAACACAGTAGGGTCTTCATTCAAATAGACAATTATTGTACAAATGTCTAACTCTGATTATAAACTACAAATGATTTGAACTACAAATCAGTTCTGTGGATTCACCATAAAAGAAAAAACTTCTGGGTTTAGCCCTAGTTTTACCACATAAATGACCAAAAGTAAATCAGTTATCTCTGTATATCTACCATTTCTTTATCTGAAACATCTGAGATGATAGTACATTCCCCACAATTGTGAGGATTTAATTGAAGTGCTTTCAGAACATAGTAAAGCCTCAAAAGATACTACTAGTACATGTAATACATGAGTACCCTGGCCAGCTCAAGATTAGCTTTTTCTGAATTTGCATTTTATCTGCTTAATTCAGCTGTGCTAGAAGTTGGCTAAAACTCCGGGTGTGAATTTCTTTGAACTACTGATAAAAAGATTACCAGTCTCTCTGTGCTCAACTTAGTAGACACTGATGTTTGTTTTTTTCTTTTGAGAAAAGGAAATTACTCTTTAAAATTTTCAATTCTGCTCTTTAATTTACCCAACTAAAAGTCAGGTAGAGACCAGAATCTTCAAAATCATGTAACATGGAATCATGTAACATATCCATGCCAAGTAACCCCATTTTATTTCAATTATCATTTTTAGAGGCACATGGAACAGTACTGTTGAGGCTTTCTAGCAAACCTGGCAAATATATCTCCTAAACCTCTATTTAGGGAGCAAGCCGGGAAAGCTAATGCAAACAGAAGGCGTAAGGCCAGGAGCAATAATTCTCTTTACCCTAAAGAGCTCAAGGCTAAGAAACAGGTGAAGTGGAAAGCACTTTCTCCCTTAGTGCGCCCAAGAGTTGAAGCTACCTGGGTCAGAGAGACACACACACACTGGTCCCCAGCCCCTGATACATTTCCAAAACCAAAATTTCCCAATTTTTCCTAATCTGCCCATGCTCCACTATTTCAGATCCATTTACCCAACTAAACCATAGATCCTCAAATTAAAAAACTCTCTTAAAGAATAAAAGCCTCTGCCATTTCTGCCTCTCAACAGTTCTAAAGGCTCAAATATTCTTACACAAAAGGACAACATTTCTCTACTAATTGTATATGGCTAATTACTTTTCAGGATAATTACAGATTAAAGGATTTATGAAACGCAAGATTCTGCACTAATATAAATAAAACAGAAGTTGTTCCTTGCAGAAGAAAGCTAACTTAAAAATGGTAAAAGACTGATGGAATTCTTTAAAAGTCAGTTATTTTGTGATCAACACAATAACTGATTCAGACAAAAATCATCAACGGATACAAGAACAGATGAAATTTTGGGAAACAAAATGTATTTGTAATGTCTCAAAATACCTCCCCACAAAACAAAGGGAAAAGGAGATTTATGGTGAAGAAAACTGTCAGACCCAACCCTCATCAAAGTGAAGTGAAAGTGAAGTCGCTCAGTCGTGTCCGATTCTTTGTGACCCGTGGACTGTAGCCCACCAAGCTCCTCCATCCATGAGATTCTCCAGGCAAGAATACTGGAGTGGGTTGCCATTTCCTTCTCCAACCCTCATCAAAGGGTTGTGATAAGAATTAACATAACTAGCAATGAGCCAAAATGACAGCATATGCCTCCCTTCCCAATGTGAAGCGTTACAAAGAACACACCACTCCTGTAGTACTCCTGACAAAAGTACACAGCCTGAATTCAACCATGAAGACACACCAGACAAACAAACTGAGGAACATGCCATGAGAAAAAAAGAGACAGGACAACTCAACACAATTCATGATCCTGAAGTTTCTTACAAAGAACATTACTGGAACAACTAATGAAATCTGAATTGAGCCTGAGATAACAGCAGTCTGTCAAATTCTTCACCTCAATCAGTATGGCTGTATAAGACCATGTTGTTATTCTTAATAAACACATACTAGAGTATGTAGTGGCAGAGGCATATCTGCAAACCACTTTCAAACAGTTCAGTAAAAAAAAAAAAAAAAGTACTGAAAAATGATAAATCAAATGTAGCAAAAAAAAATTAAGAACTGACAAATCCAGGTAAAGTGTGCAAAGAATCTCTGTACCATTCTTCAACTTTTCTGTAAATCTCAAACTCTGTAAGAATTTGAATGTTTCCTACACGAGTCATAACTGAAGGCAACATACAGGTCTTGACTGATCCTGCTTTAAACAAACCAAATTAAGATTTAGGGACAATAAGAGAAATCTGAATATGGACTGGTTTTCAGAACATCGAGGAATTGTTAACTAGCAGGATGTTATAACGCTACCCTGATTATAAAAAGCTTTTCTTATTTTCTAAAGATGCATGCATACTGGAATATTTATGAAATATATTATAATAGCCTAAATTTTTAAAAATGTTTAATTAAAACAAATACAGCAAAATACCATTAAAAATCTAGATGACTGGGTATATGCTATTACCAGTATTATGAACATGTGCAAAGTTATTATTTTTTCAAGTTTTAAAAAAGGGATGAATCTCTGCTCTTGTGGGTTACAAACTCGAAAATTAAATTGAAGCTATAAGGATTAGACTTTATTGGACAGTTTACCTGTAGGGCAGGAAGGAAGAATACAACCTCAAAAGGCAGAGATGAAAATCAAACCATTCATCTGGTTTGATTTTGCTCTGTAAAGGAGCTGAAGAATGAAGAACATCTGCCCAATTAGAACTGAGAGATTTGCTACACTGTCCACTATGGTCACATGTAGCCATTTACTTTAGCTTAGTAAATAAAATTTAAAATTCAGTTTCTCAGTCACACTGATCTCATTTCAAGCACTCAACTGCCACATATGACTACCATGCTGGAAAGCACAGAATGTAGAATATTTCCATTACTGCACGGTTCTACAGGAGAGCACTGTTTTCAGAAGTTTTCCTTGCAAGTCTAACAAGGAGAAAGGGAGAACTTCTTTTAAATTAAACTCTGGCAAAATATAAAGGACAGCTGACAAAAAGACACACTCATCTTTGATAAGGATTTCAGACAAGACAAAGAGATGCAGAAAAAAATTACAACTTTCAGGTTTCAGAGCCCAGGTAGCTGCAGGAGCCTTAAGGGAAAAAAGTCTACAAAGTTCAATGCTACCACAAGTCCAAGAAGAGCCCACCTCACTCTGGGTGCTTCTTTCAAGAAAGCACTAAACATTCAAAGAGCTGCTGCTGCTGCTAAGTCGCTTCAGTCGTGTCCAACTCTGTGCGACCCCACAGGCAGCAGCCAACCAGGCTCCCCTGTCCCTGGGATTCTCCAAGCAAGAACACTGGAGTGGAGTGGGCTGCCATTTCCTTCTCCAACGAATGAAAGTGAAAAGTGAAAGGGAAGTCGCTCAGTTGTGTCCGACTCTTCCTGACCCCATGGACTGCAGCGTAGCAGGCTCCTCAGTCCATGAGATTTTCTATGCAAGAGTACTAGAGTGGTTTGCCATTGCCTTCTCCGTCAAATAGCTAAGGCCCAGGTTAAAAGGGGCTAATGTAATTTCTTCAGAGAACAGGGGAAAAGAAAAGCCCATCTCTGTGCTGATAAACTGCCACTGCCTCAATAAGATGCTCATCAATGTAAAAAAGCTTTTGGGGAAAGAGTACAACTGTAAGATGAACCCTCAATATAAAAAATGTTGACTCTGAAAGAGACTGTATTAAAATCAAAGAAATGTGGTCAAAAAGTTTTTTTAACTTCAGCATATTAGATTCAGAAATCTAAGTTAAATGCTCATCAGTTTTTAACATTTTCAGCTTTGATTTTCCGGTCTTGTTTTGAAACTATACTTGATTTAACTGTCCATGTGGCAAACAGAAAAGAGAAACTGTCTATCCCTGTATGAGGGGGAAGCATGATTAGGTGCTGCATAAAAGGTTTAAGCAATTTAATAAACGGCAAGCCTCAGAGCTTCCCTGGTGGCTCAGATGGTAAAGAATCCGCCTGCAATGCGGGTCGGGAAGATCTCCTGAAGGGGGCATGGCAACCCACCCAGTATTCTTGCCTGGAGAATCCCCAGGAACAGAGAAGCCTGGTGAGCTACAGTACATGGGGTTGCAAAGAGTTAGACACGACTGAGAAACTAAGCACACACGCTCTTAGAATAGCATGGGGGCAGGTAAGAATTTGTTTTAGAGATTTCTGTCCTTTTACAGTTATTTAACTCGGGGACCCTGGTATCATGACAAACTATTCTAAAACAGATTGGCTCTGATGTCACGCTACTAACATTACATAGCAAGGGCCAAAGTGGGAATCGCTTTTTTCCAAAATTCTTGTTACTAAAGAAAGCTTGGAAAACCTCCACGTATCGAGGAAATCAGGAAATCCAGTGACAATGAGTCAGCATCTATCAGAATACATTAGTGATCAAACTATGAAAACGTTGTTAAAGGAACCAAATGGACTATGTCTATATTAATCCAATAGTATACATGTATTAAATAGGGTAGAAAAAATAAATAAATAAAAATAAAAAGGGTAGAAAATTCTGCTGTAAGGCAACTCAACCAACTAAAACCAGACTACTTTTTCAATGTCCAATTCTTTGACTAGCTAAAAATACACTCTCCATCAGCATAACATCTGTCTAAGCAATCAATTGCAATTGTGTCTGTGCCTACAAATATCATACAATTTAAATAACAAATTTGCTTTGAGTCTACTAATTTCATCCAGCACTTCCTACCTCTGATCAGACAGGAACATTTACTGGAAACAGGCTTCTTTATAAGCACAGCCAGGGAGTCTGCTTCCTAACGAATGACTAGTAAGCTCAGAACACAACTCATTTACCAGCTGAATCAGCTGAAGATCAAAATATACTAAATTTTGTGTTTATGACAGCATTATTATGGATTGTGTTTCACAATTAGTGCTTGGCTTTACACTTTCCGGTTCCTTCCTCCTTGTTTCATCTTAACAGTTAGAATGTAAAGGAAGGATGTACAGATACTGTATTTCAGACAAGGCAGTTTTTGTGCCTGCTCTCTGTGTAATACTACTTGAGTTACACTTTCTGTAAATGAATCATGCATCTTTTGGAAGGAGGGGGAGGTGCACCATGTGGCTTGCAGAATCCTAGTCCCCCCACCAAAAATGGAACCTTCATTCCCTGCAGTGGAAGCACAGTCTTAAGCACTAGACAGAGAAGAAGTCCCTGAATCTTGTATCTTAAAGACTAGACTTATTTACTGTATTGCTACAGAGTAAAGAAGTCAACAATTTTAGTCCTGTTGATACTTGGATGTCACCCAATACTGATATTTTTAGGTGCTTGAAGATCTGGTTAACTTCCTACCCAAGGATTTCACTCAGCATGACTTCCTTTAAAAGTTCCAAACATCCTCTACCTTCACCAGCATTAATCACAGTGAAGAAAATGCTGAGAGGAATAACTGCTGAGCCTTTCCAGGAAACCAGCACAACGTCAAAAACTGCAATTGCTGTTTTCCATAGGAAATTTTAAAAATGCTGAAAAGGCAGCATGCCTTTAGTTCTTTCAGCAACAGTATAGCAGCCACTGTTTTCTATGTACTTCACACACTTTAAGCAACAAATAAAATGCCCTTGTAGACTCCATACTAACATATACATTTGTTTCTACTCCATGTAAATCTCTGAAGCAATCATTCTCAGGAGAAATTTTTTTTTAACTCTGGTCACTCACTCCAAAATGTTTAATAGTTTGAGGAAGGAACCATAGTTGCAGACAGGAACTGTAAGACTACTAGCTTTGGTAAACTATCAGGAGACTCAGAGAATATTTCCTACTTGTAGCCAGCTAATTGAGAAGTTTCAAACCTCATATGTGACTCATTCTAAAATAAAAACCCAATAATCTGATGATATATCACATATTAATTCTAACCAAGTTGCAGGGGAATACATTTATACCCCAAATCTTGCAGGGTTTTGCTCTTTCATGTATAAATGTCATTTAGCTGGCATGAAACAACTGAATGCTACCAAAGCTATGACTGGTTCTAGGTGGTGGTTACAGATGTGACTCCCCAGGGTTTTGCTCTTTCATGTATAAATGTCATTTAGCTGGCACGAAACAACTGAATGCTACCAAAGCTATGACTGGTTCTAGGTGGTGGTTACAGGTATCATCTCAGAAGAAATGGAAATACAATCTAAAACAGGACACACAATTTAACGGAGGGTAGAACTACAAAGATTGGGAGAGAACACACAGAAATAAAAACACCAGAGTATTCATTTTCCCAAGCAGACTATTCCTTGGTCATCCAAAAGAGCTTTTGCTAACTGTTGGAGAGAATGTGGAAATACTAGAACTCTCATACATGGCTGATGGGGATGTAAAATGGTGTAGCCGCTGTGAAAAAGTTGGGTGGTCCCCACAAAAAGTTATAATACTGAGTTTATCACAATGTTACAGTATTAGTCACTCGGTCCTGTCCAACTCTTTCTGACCCCACGGACTGTAGCCCACCAGGCTCCTCTGTCCATGGAATTCTCCAGGCAGGAACACTGGAGTGGGTTGTTGCCATTTTCTTCTCCAGGGGATCTTCTCGCAAACCCTGATCTCCCACACTACAGAGTGCAGTTACCATATGACCCAATATATACTGAGGAATTCCATTCAAAAGAACTAAATATAGATATTCAAACAAAAACTTGTACATTAATGTTCATAGCAGCACTATTCACAACAGTCAACAGGTAGAAAGAACACATGTTCATCAGTTGATGAAAGGAAAAATAAAATGTGGTATATCCATTCAAAGGAGTATTATTCAGCCATAAAAGAATGAAGTACTAATACATATGGCTAAACCTCAAACAGTATGTTGAGCAAAGGAGGTTAGACACAAAAGATCACAGACTGTATGATTCCATTTACGGATAAATTCGGAAACAAAGCATATTAATGGTTTGGGGGGATGGGAGAAAGGAGACAGCTTAATGGATATGAGGTTTCCTTCTAGTTTAATGAAATGCTTTGGAACTAGATACAGGTGACAGCTGCAAAATATTGTGAACATACTAAATACTACTATATTGTTTGCTTAAAAATGGTTAATTTTAATTTTAGATGTGCTTAATATATAATTCAAGTAGTCATTTGACTTAAGCTTATAGACATTTAAAAGTATAAAGTAACTTGGAAATGACTTTCTCTTCTTCACATTTCAGAAACCATTTTAAACTCTTCAAATGCATGTTTCACAATAGTCTTCATTAGCAGTAGAAAAGTCATCTCCATTCCATCACAGTGCTTTTAAAAAATTCATTATGGTGCAATCATGGGAAATTTATAACATGCCTCTAATTTCTTTTTATGTATTAGGCAGTGTTTTACACTTCTTTTTGGATTATAATCTCCAGAAACATCTCCCTAATGGACTGGTTTTCAAGGAGTATTTAAAATGTTTGCTTACAACATCAGACAGTTTTGTGAGGCAATACAGAGAATAATTACTTAAGTGTTATCTCTTGCCAATGCAGCTGATTTCAAGTCCATGGTAGCCTTCACTGAATGGTGGTGTAGTATTCAATTCAAACAGAAGCAACTGTGAAAGGACTCAGTATATGAGTACTTGGTAAGATTGCTTATGTAACAAAACTCTTTCTAGAGAAATAGTTTATGGTTTAAAAAAGAAACCTGCCATAGATTTGCACAGTTCAGTAGGAGAGAATGTAAAGTATTACAGAGAACTGGGAAAGAGATGGATTTGGTAAACTATCTTCTGCCTACAAGTTGTCTTCCCTAATTACTCATCTTTCAAATAATGAGATCTACCCAAAGTCATTTGTCAAGCTGAGCATATGTGGATAGTCTTTTGCTTCCCTCTGTCCACAACAGTTGTTTTTAAGCCCTCTTTCTCAGAGGAGCAGTTGGTCAGAAATAGATGAAAGCAACTCTCAGTCAAAATTTTCATTTTTTATTTCACACAATTCCAAGAGTCATTAAAAACTGCAACCTCCAGGACCTCCAATTCTTCCTCCCCTACTTCAGAAATAGACTGAAGAAAATAAGGAGGAGAGCCTGGTACAACTCCAAGAGTTTGGCTTCAATAACTCACTAAATGGGCATTTTTTTCCCCTCTCAAATAGCATATATGTTCAACTCTACTAGATGAAGAGGCCCTCCAGCAGAAGGGCTAAGGATAAATATTTGAGTATCTGTATGGGCTAAGTATCATGATATAAATACAAACACATACTATAGTCTAACAACTGCCAAAAAGTATTAATTATTTAATAAATGATGAAGTTGAGGAAAGCTAAGAAGATAGAGCTTGGATTAAACACCTGAGACATTTTCCAAATGGTATTTGCATAATTAAAAAATTTTAATGTGACAAAATGGCTTCAATGGACCCAGTTCCTACTCTCAAAAATAGGCTTTAACATTTGCTGTACTTCAGGGGACTTCCCTGGCAGTGCAGTGGTTAAGACCTAAGCTTCCACTGCAGGAGGCAGAGGTCTCTGATCCCTGCACAGGTTCAGTTCAGTCACTAAATCGTGTCTGACTCCATGTGTTGCTACTCCATGGACTGCAGCACGCCAGGCTTCCCTGTCTATCACCAACTCCCAGAGTTTACTCAAATTCATGTCCATTGAGTCAGTGACACCATGCAACCATCTCATCTTCTATCGTCCTCTTCTCCTCCTGCTTTCAATCTTTTCCAGCATCAGGGTCTTTTTCAATGAGTCAGTTCTTTGCATCAGGAGGCCAAAGTACTGGAGTTTCAGCTTCAGCATCAGTCCCTCCAGTGAACACCCAGTACATATCTCCTTTAGGATGGACTGGTTGGATCTCCTTGCAGTCCAAGGGACTCTCAAGTGTCTTCTCCAACACCACAGTTTAAAAGTATCAGTTCTTCTGTGCTCAGCTTTCTTTACAGGTAGGGGAACTAAAGATCCCACATGCTTCAAGGCACAGCCATAAATAAATAAATAATAAAATCTGCTGTACTTCAGAACTTAAAGAAAAGCTCTTATTTACCCAGTGATTCAGAACAGGAAGTATTAATATTACTGGCAGTTCTGCCTCCAAAGCCCAATCCCACAAATCCCTAACCCCTTTCCCATCTATGGTTATGCTATTCAAACCGAACAAGCATGCTCTGCTCCCACTTCCCCCTTCCCTCCTCCCCAAGCACAAGAGTCTTCCTTGAGTTCCATTCTAGTTTTTTACACTAGAATAAACACAGAAACATGAATAATACAGTAAAGTAGAAGTTTCCTGCTTTCACAAGTGGCTTCAGACTGGAACATATTCACTCTCCAGTCATTAAAGAAAGAGAAATCTGAGTTCAGCCTTATGAAAGGGATATAGATAATTCTTGGATATTACAGGTTAACCAGATCCCAATCATTCTGCACAACTTTTTACCAGGAACCTGGATAAAGCCCTTTGAAAAACCTCAGCCAAATAAATATTTAAAGGCACAGAAAATCAGATGTTGGTTCACCTGGCCCCTACTTTTCTCATAATATAAAAACTGACCTAAAAACAACCTACTGCTGCTGCTGCGAAGTCACTTCAGTCGTGTCCGACTCTATGCGGCCCACTGGGCTCCCCCATCCCTGGGATTCTCCAGGCAAGAACAGTGGAGTGGGTTGCCATTTCCTTCTCCAATGCATGAAAGTGAAAAGTCAAAGTGAAGTCACTCAGTCATGTCCGACTGTTAGCGACCCCATGGACTGCAGCCTACCAGGCTCCTCCTACTAGTAGAATGTATACAAAGATCACCACAGCACATATACAACGCACACAGATCAGCCACCAAGTGAGGCAACATGCCACAATGAAAGAGCAAATATTAAAGTCTAACCTCCCATTCACTAGCTGGGTGCGACTCTATAGGTTAACTGCTATGAACTTCTATTTTCCCCATTTGCAAAATAAGGCCTACCTGACCTGAAGGGATGTTCTTGCTAATCAAATGAGATCACGAATGTAAAATATTTAGCGGAGTTCCTGACACACAGTAGGCGTTCAAATAACTCTAATGGTCAATTTTTGATCTTGTAGATTTCAAGACAATTAAGATCTGATGAATAGTGTTCTTCTGTGCTCAGCTTTCTTTACAGGTAGGGGAACTAAAGATCCCACATGCTTCAAGGCACAGCCATAAATAAATAAATAATAAAATCTGCTGTACTTCAGAACTTAAAGAAAAGCTCTTATTTACCCAGTGATTCAGAACAGGAAGTATTAATATTACTGGCAGTTCTGCCTCCAAAGCCCAATCCCACAAATCCCTAACCCCTTTCCCATCTATGGTTATGCTATTCAAACCGAACAAGCATGCTCTGCTCCCACTTCCCCCTTCCCTCCTCCCCAAGCACAAGAGTCTTCCTTGAGTTCCATTCTAGTTTTTTACACTAGAATAAACACAGAAACATGAATAATACAGTAAAGTAGAAGTTTCCTGCTTTCACAAGTGGCTTCAGACTGGAACATATTCACTCTCCAGTCATTAAAGAAAGAGAAATCTGAGTTCAGCCTTATGAAAGGGATATAGATAATTCTTGGATATTACAGGTTAACCAGATCCCAATCATTCTGCACAACTTTTTACCAGGAACCTGGATAAAGCCCTTTGAAAAACCTCAGCCAAATAAATATTTAAAGGCACAGAAAATCAGATGTTGGTTCACCTGGCCCCTACTTTTCTCATAATATAAAAACTGACCTAAAAACAACCTACTGCTGCTGCTGCGAAGTCACTTCAGTCGTGTCCGACTCTATGCGGCCCACTGGGCTCCCCCATCCCTGGGATTCTCCAGGCAAGAACAGTGGAGTGGGTTGCCATTTCCTTCTCCAATGCATGAAAGTGAAAAGTCAAAGTGAAGTCACTCAGTCATGTCCGACTGTTAGCGACCCCATGGACTGCAGCCTACCAGGCTCCTCCTACTAGTAGAATGTATACAAAGATCACCACAGCACATATACAACGCACACAGATCAGCCACCAAGTGAGGCAACATGCCACAATGAAAGAGCAAATATTAAAGTCTAACCTCCCATTCACTAGCTGGGTGCGACTCTATAGGTTAACTGCTATGAACTTCTATTTTCCCCATTTGCAAAATAAGGCCTACCTGACCTGAAGGGATGTTCTTGCTAATCAAATGAGATCACGAATGTAAAATATTTAGCGGAGTTCCTGACACACAGTAGGCGTTCAAATAACTCTAATGGTCAATTTTTGATCTTGTAGATTTCAAGACAATTAAGATCTGATGAATAGTTACACCCTCTATCATAAATTATGTCTTTCGTAACACAAAAGAAGGGACAAAAATCTAAGTCTGACAGATGGGTTTTGCATAATACATTCAGATCCAGGCCTCCTGCCACCCCCTAGAGTTAAGAGCATTAGCCTCAGGCGCTTGGCCAAGAAGGGGAGGAGGGAAGACATCTAGAGCTGTAAACTTTGCTATGGCTTACAATTTGATTTTATGAAGCGGCTTAAGCACAGCTATGTAAATAAATTTTTTAAAATAGCCTCTTTCTAATATGAAGGACTAACATCTCATTTCCTGTCTAAGCAAATACACATTCTGCACTATCATTTTATGTAAGAACAAATAAACAACACTAACAAAGGACTGACTGGCATTCCAGGTGGGCATTTTATCAGATGTGGTTTATTAGGAGTCTCATCTATCTGACCAAGGGACACTATTACAGATGTACTAATGGCGCATGTGAGCACTCATGGAAATAATAAATGATTAATGTACAAATTTCTTCCTTTTGGGTAGTTTCAAAGCAGAAATCAGTTTTGTATCATACGACTATTTGTACTAAATACTGCACTGTATCAAACGTTCAGTAACAACCATGGTTACAATTACATGTGGACAGCCTCTGAGAACTAGTCAATGCAAGCTGCAGTCAGTTTTGTTTACCACTGTATCCTTAGTGTGACTGCTGATATATAGTAAATACTCAAATTTCAGGTTGAATACCAAATATCTATAAACCATAAAAATCTAGGTCTTAAGTCTACAAATATGTGTCACTGGCTGAGAAGTATCTGAATAAAATATACTGGACAAAAATTATATAGCTAACAACTAATACCCTTCAAGTGATACACCAAGTACTTTCACATACATAATAGACAAGACCTTCACAATAACTCTGTAAGGTAGTACACCTATTTTACAGAGAAAAAGGGCCAAGAGGCGAGCCTTAACCTGCCTTCTCTAATACTCCAGCCATATTCTACAAGCCACACACAGTTCTGAGCACCTGAAATGTGGTCTCTGTGAATTATTTTCAATATTAAGTTATTAAAATCAAACAGTAACAGATAATCAAGTCAATTATGGCAAACTTATGTTTGGAACAACCTGTATATGCAAACCTATTTTTCCAACTCTAACTTTATGAATGCTGAGATGTGCTCTAAGTATAAAACACCTATCAGATTTTGAAAATTCAGTACCTCCAAAAAAGGAATATAAAATATCTCACCTGAAAGATTTATACTGATTACACACTGAAATAATAACATCTGGGGTCCACTGAGTTAAAACATTAAAATTACTTTTACCTGTTTTTTACTTTTAATATGGCCGCTGGAAAATCAGATTTGGCTTGTATCTTTCTATTGGATGGCACTGATCTCAACATCCTCCAAACCCCTGCTCTGTCTACTACACCATGTCATTAACCACACATTAAAGCAGTAGAGAAGTCACTTCTCAGAGCAAAGTCCAACAGAAAAAAAAAAAAAAAGCACACCAGGATACTGCATAACTTCTCATCTTCACGCCAATCATTGTTTTCCTTGAAATATTTAGTGTCGGAAGACCTAGATTTGAATCTCGCTCTGCAGCGCTCCTTTCGGCACTAGTTGAGTCTCACTTTCTCCAGCTGTTTAAGAGATTAAGTGAAGACTCAGAAGCACCCGCCACATTCATAGGACACAAGAGACTCTCACAAATGCTGCTCTTTCCATTCACTGGCGCTGTCCACCATCACCACTTCCCCAGAGACAGTATTCGACCAACACACTGTATTAAGAAGCGTTAGCTAAAACAATGTCCCAGAGAAGGCAATGGCAACTCACTCCAGTACTCTTGCCTGGAAAATTCCATGGACGAAGGAGTCTGGTAGGCTGCAGTCTACGCGGTCGCTAAGAGTCAGGCACAACTGAGCGACTTCATTTTGACTTTTCACCTTCATGCATTGGAGAAGGAAATGGCAACCCACTCCAGTGTTCTTGCCTGGAGAATCCCAGGGATGGCAGAGCCTGGTGGGCTGCCATCTATGGGGTGGCACAGAGTCGGACACAACTGAAGCAACTTAGCAGCAACACAATGTCCTAGGGACTTCCTTGGGAGTCTTGTAGTTAAGAATCCACCTTCCAATGCAGGGGACATGGGTTCAATCCCTGGCCCAGGAACCAAGATCCCACATGCTGCAGGGCAACTAAGCCTGCATTCTATAACGAAGACCCAACGCAGTCAAGTAAATAAATATTTTTAAACGTTCTAGACATATAAATATGGGTGACCAAATAAATCTTCACCCTTACAAAGCACATCAGTATCGTCTACAATTGTGCAGTCCAATGTCCTCGTTAATAGCTTCATGTAGCTACTGAGATTTACACTAACTTAAAAGTAAAAATTTAGTCCCTCAGTCATAACAGTAACATTTCAAGTGCTCAAAATGCCTTTGTAGGTAGTATAAATTTTCATCATGGAAGAAAGTTCTATTGCAGAGTAGCTTTCAAAAAGTTAAAGCCACATAGTAACAGTAACAGGAAGACATCTTGTTAAATATAATTCAAATATTATAGGTTAAGGTTCCTGAAATCATGTATTTCACTCCACACCGAAATGAAAATGACTGTGATTCTACACACACACACACACACACACACACACACACACACACACACACAGCATTTTATGTCTTAAGTTATTTCCTAAACAGAGTGAAAGCACATTCCCTAGAATTAGCCACACCCCTTTAAAAGCTGAGTACATTGACCATTAGGAAAATACTGAAAAACCTGATACATCTTAAACGTGGAAGGTTTTCCTAGAGTAGACTGCCACATAATTCTAGGCAGTATGACTCTTCCAGGTAGTAGAGTTAAACATATAATATCCCAGTAACTCAGCACTGCTTACTCTTTGCAAATCAAAATAACCATTATCAAGAACTCCCACATTCCATGCCTGCATTTATGGATCAAAGAGAAAAGAACAGGGTTGGGAGATTTTTAATTCAGACCCAAAAAACCTGGGAATACAGCAGAATGTGTCAATCAGCATAAAGATACTAAATGAGCTAAAAAATGATAACTGCAGGCAAATCTATACACAGCCTAGGATTTTTTTCAGAACCTGCAATTCTAACAAAATCTTGTTCAAATACGCACTCATCTGTTCATTGCTATCGGCCTAAACATCTTAAAAAAAAAAAAACAAAAAACTCCATAACTTAAGATACTGATGTTCATTTGATGTAGTTCTAAACCCTTGACAATAGACCCTTCGGTTGGTCCAAGTAGTCAGATGGTATAAAAATAAATTCATTTCATGTTCACCCTTTGAAGCTTTCACAGGTTAATGCTACACTCAAGTTCCTCAATTCTTGTTCCCAATTATTATCTTAAGTGTTTCAGAAAGTTTTTCCTACTTAGCAAACTGGCAGGGGCTCAGAGGTCAAAGACCTAAGATGACAATTAAAATAATCCTTAGCATACAGTCACCATAGTAAGCTTAAGCTTAGGCATGGGATATACGTACTACTCCAGACAGACTGAATTCTTTAAGAATATCTGCATAGCTACTTTACACTCAACTCTTCAAAGTATTTGAGAAGATGGCTTCACTCAAGTATTTGCAAAAACTATGAAAGGAGACCCATACTAAATGTGTCTTCAGTTAGTGACAAGGTTGGAGTCCCACTTTGGAATTATTGAATAATCTTGTTTCTTCATTAATAGAAATGAAAAACTATTGCCTATACTACCACTAGTCAAGAAACAAGATTAACTAGTGGGATATGCCTCTGTTTTGTAAAGCAAACAGCAATTGTTTACTGCTTTTCTTGTGTATGATTTTACATACTTTTGTCTGCAGGAAGATTATATTCCAGAAGTGGTTCCGTGTGAGGACAAGGGTGTGTTTTCCCTTCATACTCAAAAACATTATTTTCCTAACCCTTCACATTCAACAATAGTAACTACAGCAATAAAACTTTGGATGGAGCCTGAACAATAATTTCTGGGTCCATTCTGTCACTTAAATGTTTTCTGACCTTTTGTCAAATAGTGTTCTATTGCATCAGATGAGTTATCTGAAAACCAGAAATGACTGAATAAAAGTACATTACTTAACTCATTTTTCTGAGTAAAGATTACTCATTATATTTCAAGACAAAGGAAAAGAAGTCTTCCTGATGCAAGCAAAGGTGATAATCTGTAAAAAATGAAATTATGTTGACAGGCAGAATATTAAACCTAATACAAGAAGGCTTTATATACGTTATAACAATGGCAGAAAGTAAATGGCATTCTATGATAAAGTGTCTAGTAGGTCACTAGTATTAGTGTCTTGTCAAACCACTGGCATCTCTTATCATTACCAATTAGTCCTTCAAATGACTGAGGGGAGGCAGGGCTCTTTAAGGAGGTAACTGGAAAGAAAACATACTTTATGAATAATTTGACTTCAGCCAAAATAAAACAAGGACTGGTGAACCAGGAAAATCAGAAGCTCAAAAGACGACTTAATTCAGTCAAGTCCTCCAATGATCACCTGCCTGGGCCCGCCATGGGCAAGCTGCCAGATAAGACAGTCGGTTGCCCACACGATACTGCACCACGGAGAAGAACTCTAGAACCTACTAAAGGCAGCCAATTACAGACCAAATAACCCTGCATATCTCGGGGCCAGTGTGTTATATCCCCAGGGTTCATTCAATTCCTTGCAATCCTGAGGGAGGTACTCACGCCAAGCCAACTACCTGCTAACCTCCGGCAGACCCCACGATAACCTCTGGACAACTCCTTTCTCTCTTCTAGAACCAAAGAGGGGATAAAAGCTGCATCATTCGCAGAGAAATCAAGAAAGTGAAAAAAGGCGAGTCCCCCTAAGAACCTTGAGCCAATCCCCCCACGCACTCTGAAATTGACACTACACTAATAAATACATTCCCTTTTTCTATCCTCCTCCTTTTCCTTCAGTGACCTTCCCGGTTCCTACTGCCTTGGGCAAGGCAAGAGAGGAGCTGCTGTCGTTCCCCCACCCCCGGGGAAGGTGCCCTTCCCTCAGAGAGGCGCAGAGGGAGGAAGAAAAAAAGCTTGCTCCCCCCCAACCCACCCGCGCCACAACTCCTAGGTGCAGGCACGATGGGGGAAAAGGGGAGAGAGCGAGCAATGAGAAGTGACAGGCCTGCGCTGGCTTGAGAGAAGAGAATTCCTGCTCCGGAAGAAACGCGGGAGATCACCACCACCGCACAACTCCATCCGTCCCCGGCTCCACGAACCCAAATGAATGAACTGAACAAAACCGGGGGGTGGAAGGGTTTATCATGCGCAAGTCCTCGCCATCCAGGAAGCGAAGACAGAGGCCTTCAAACCCCAGCGCGGCCTCGCTCTCCTACGGACTCGATTCGCTTCCTTGCCACCCAAGCCCCACATCAATCATTTAACCCTTTAAGCTTTCCGAGACAGTGCACCGTCCTCCGTCTACCTCAGGAACCGATACTCCCCCTCCTCCGATTCTACTCTTTTTGGCTTGGACTCAGACTCTCGCTTCTTCTTTCCGACCTCCCTCATCTCCACAGCCCCTATTCCCAGCGCGGCCTCGCTCTCCTACGGACTCGATTCGCTTCCTTGCCACCCAAGCCCCACATCAATCATTTAACCCTTTAAGCTTTCCGAGACAGTGCACCGTCCTCCGTCTACCTCAGGAACCGATACTCCCCCTCCTCCGATTCTACTCTTTTTGGCTTGGACTCAGACTCTCGCTTCTTCTTTCCGACCTCCCTCATCTCCACAGCCCCTATGAGCCCCGGCCCACCGCACCTGAAGATGCTCCTGAAAACGAATTGGCAGAATCTGGGCCATGGCGCTGTCGGGGGGTATGGTCTCCTCCTGTCACTCGGGCTGCGGGGCAGTGGCTGCCCGGGCTCTCCAAGGCGAGGAGGAGAAGGGGGGAGGGGGGAGGCTGGGATCAGCAGGAGAGTCTCCGGGGACGCAGGAAACTGGCAGGCAGACGAAAGAGCTCAGGTCGGGGGCGGAGGCTCCAGGGTCCAGGAGAGCCGCAATGGCGGAACCGGGCGCAGCGCAGACTCCGGAAACGGCTGAGCCCTGCGGAGGGATCCCGGCAACAGAACTCCGCCCCAGTCACTTCACCCCCCCTCCGCCTTATGTACCCCTCCACGGAGTACCGCGGTACCGCGGTGCGCAGGAATTCGGGGCGCAGTGCGCCGAGGGAGTCGCTGGCGGCTGCGACACTGCAATAAATAGAGGCATCGAAGGGACTACTTTTTTTGCCTCATCACTTTCCCCAGCCGCCTGCTTTTCCCTCCCCCTCCACCACCTTTTTTTGCATTTTGCCACATCATGCGACTAGGGGCGACCAACGTCATTTCCGTGGGCGCTTTAGGTCCCACCCGCGTACTTCCGGGTGCACGTGACACTGGTCGGGAAAGGTCGGCTGGTCGCTGCCGGAATGCAGAGCGTGTTCTGGGGAAGTGGGGTATTTTTTGGGAATGAGGTGGCTGCGGGGCCGCCCTGAGGAATGGTAGTGCTGCTGCCTTCCCCTGTGCGCCCTCTCTGTTTAAATCGAGTCCTTTACGAAGAGGACGTGGCACGGGCAGATGGGCCCAGCCTCCCGCCCTCTCCGTGACTCAGGGAAACGGCCTCCCTGCAGAGCGCTCCTGGCAGTAGGCTGCTGCCCTCCTCCCGCGCCTGGTTCCGAGTGGTGGGGTGGGTGGTTGGTTACATCTCAAGGAGGGGGCATTGATGGGGTTTAAAATCCTCTCTGCCCTTCTGACGGTTGCAGAAGCTGGCGCTTGGATTCTAGCAAAGCTAATAGTCTCTTCGGATGTTAAACAATTGACTCAAAGGGCAGTGAAGGCCATTGATGAGGTATCTCAAATAGGCCTTGCGATGGCCTTTCTTAGGGTTTCTGCGGACATTTTGGCAAACGTGTTTATGAGTGTAGACTAGTAATTTGCTGGAGATTTTGAATGTCCTAAATACGCTCAAGAATAGGACTGAAATTGTAGGAGGAGGAGTTTTTTTTCCAGCCATGTCAAATAATGAGCCTCAAAGATTTAGGTTAAAGTTGGGTTTTTCCTCCTCGTGGGTTTGACTCAAAGGGCAGTGAAGGCCATTGATGAGGTATCTCAAATAGGCCTTGCGATGGCCTTTCTTAGGGTTTCTGCGGACATTTTCGCAGACGTGTTTATGAGTGTAGACTAGTAATTTGCTGGAGATTTTGAATGTCCTAAATACGCTCAAGAATAGGACTGAAATTGTAGGAGGAGGAGTTTTTTTTCCAGCCATGTCAAATAATGAGCCTCAAAGATTTAGGTTAAAGTTGGGTTTTTCCTCCTCGTGGGTAGCTCTTGGAGAAAGAGATTAACCATTAGCGGTGTGTTTCAGTGGGACCACCTCAACAATGTATAAGTTAGCAGTGTTTGGGAATACAACTATCTCAGAGCTGAAGCATCGTGTCTTCTCACTGCGTTAAGGTGTCTACGGTATTCAGTATCGGTTAATAACCTCCCAGTACTTTGTTGCTAAGTATAAGCTATAATGATGCTTTATGACCGCACAAAAAACAATAAAGGATAAACGAATTTTCGTTCTGTGCCTTTCATTTTAAAAGAGATGTATGGTTTTTCCACAAAGATCTTGAGGAACTATTCAAGTACACATTAATTATTTTTAGTGCCCTTTTCAGTTAAACATAAAACCCCTATTAGGTAGACAGTAATTTTGTGTGTCATGCAGTTTTACTTAGAGAAATTTGCTTAATCATTTAAATTGCTTTTAATGTTTTCCCCAAAGAATATCTCACACTGAGAATGAGAAAAGAATCTTTGGCAGTTAAAATAGCAGATAGACTATTCTGCAAAGAAAAGCCCCACCACCATGTCATCAGAGTGAATATTTATGGTTGGCAAAATTTCATTATGTTTTGTTAAGCTAAATACTTGAAGATGTTCTGTATTCTGCAGCATTTGAAATGACCTAATAACCAGTTTAAACTCGAGCTGCTTTGAATATTTCTTGGAAGTATGCAGATTCTAAATTAAAGATCTAAAGGTGTTGCTGCTCTATTATACAGTTAAAGCAGTAGCTTTAATCAACTTATATTTCCAGTCTCAGAATCCGGAATACAAATGAACTATAATATGAACCGGTGACCAAAATTTTATTAATAAGAGTCTTGCACTTTCAGACCTCTAATTTTAAATATACGGTCAGAATCCACAAAGCAATGGATTTTAGCTTGGATATTTGGTGTGGAATATGTAACCGAAAGTGACTGCTGTGTCATCACGCAGAGAAATGAATGCCTTGTTTTCACAATCATTTACAGTATACCAACTCATTTTGAATACTGTATCCTTCAGTAAATCTAGAATTTTTCAAGAGAAAAAGATGTACTAGATGATAAAGAACACCCAAACCCAAATCTGTGCCTTAACTAAGGATTTTTGGCTGAGATAATGAGAGAGCTTTTTATGGTAATACACTGTTCTTGTTAATGTGTAGAAGCAGGACAAAAGGTTATCAATACTTTGTTTATAAGCCCTAGAGGCTGAGTCACTGTTAACGGTTACCTGAGCAGTAACTTAATGGCTTTGTTTTCAGGCACTACCTTAAGGAAGAGAAGATGGGGGCGGGAGGGGGGGGGAACAGCATTTGTTATCTGGTTTATAAGGTTATCGAACTATGACAAAGTCTTTTAATAAGACTATAAATTTTATTGTCATCATGGCTTTTGGTTTCAGAAATCCAATGTTTTAGTAAGGTAGCAAT
>SJYC01128928.1:0-30401 GCA_006408675.1 Madoqua kirkii | reverse complement strand
CCCTGCTTGAGGAAGAAGGAGGGGGGGGGGGGGGGGGGGGGGAACAGCATTTGTTATCTGGTTTATAAGGTTATCGAACTATGACAAAGTCTTTTAATAAGACTATAAATTTTATTGTCATCATGGCTTTTGGTTTCAGAAATCCAATGTTTTAGTAAGGTAGCAATGTTAATAAAATAGTCATTCTCTTGAATTTGAAGGTATTTTTAGCAGAATATTCAATAGTAGGTACTTGCTTTGAGTTATACTAAGTGCCAATAGCAAAAACTGCATTGCTTGTCAACTATTTTGAGGAGTGCCAGTTTCTCAAAACTTACACAAGAAAACTTTATTGTCTCCTGAACATTATGCCAAGACCTGTGTTATACATATCAGAGAGAATGACACATCAGAAAAACTTCATTGTAGGATTTCTCTGTAGTTTTTCATCTTCAAGCAATGATGGATTTAAGGCCCATACCTTTTAACTCGACCTTTTAAAAATAGCCTGAACTAACTGCATTGCAAAAGCCACAAAGTAAAGGCATTTCTCAGACATTAAGAGATTAATTTTGAAGCAGAAGTTTAAACTTAACCCATTGTACCAAATGTTTTAAATTCAGATTTTAATGAAATCAAGGATATACTTTAGCATTATCTAAGTAAGGTAAGTGGTTTTGCCATTTAAACAGCAGCTTTGAGAAAATCTCAGCGCCCTAGGACTACTGCTATGAATCCCAGCAGGATTAAAGAACATATCAAAGGCCAATAAGTGACTTGGGTATCAGTGCCCCCTTTATTTTGACCCTGAATAAGTCACCAATCAGGTCAAGCTCACCCAAAACGACATTTATAAAGCAAGATAATAACTTTCATGGTATTATTTTAGTATAAAATGGACCTTAACATATACTCAGTTATCACTCACTGCCCAGGCCTATCCTAAACTGATTTATATAGCCAAGTTTTATAATGTATCATGGATGGCAATAAGATCAGAATTGAATCTCTTCTGCATCAGGATCAGCCATGTTCCAAGTAAACAGTCAAGTCTACCCCTGTGGAATACAGTCTGGAATCTTGCATATTTTAGGCCCCTCCCATGTTTTCTAAAGGTTAAATAAGATTCCAGCAGAGGAATGAAGTAGCTCAGACATTACCTTAAAAAGTCAGCTCAGAAAAGTTGGTTCAAATATAGTGATACACACAGCTGTGGGGACAGAAAAACCCAGAATAGTACCAACACTACTGATCAACTAAGTCAGATACTGTGTCACAACCTCCCTTTCACATGGAAAAAAAAAAAAGTCAAAAAGAAACTTGAGAAGATCTACAGAATGAAGGGGTGGGAATGATTGTTATGGGCTCCCCTGCCCTGCCCCGCCCAGTTCTAAATATGTACAACTGTCTCCTTTCACGCCTTGAGTTACTGTTTCCTGGAGTTACTGTTTCCTGTGCAGGGCATGACCCACCAACACTTTCTCCTACCAATTTTAAAATTCTGTTACACTGCAGGGATCACTCTACAAGTAGCAATGCACTTTGCTGCAATGCTGTTGCTGCTCAGTTACTAAGTCATGTCTGGCTCTGCAACCCAGTGGACTGCATCACACCAGGATTCCCTGTCCTTCACGATCTCTAAGAGTTTATTCAAACTCATGCCCGTTGCATTGGTGATGTCATCCAACCATCTCATCCTCTGTCATCTTCTCCTCCTGCCCTCAATTTTTCCTAGCATCAGAGCCGATTCCAGTGAATCAGCTTTTTGCATCAGGTGGCCAAAGTATTGGAGCTTCAGCATCAATCCTTCTACTGAATATTCAGGGTTGATTTCCTTTAGGATTGACTGACTTAATCTCCTTGCTGTCCAAGGGGCTCTCAAGAATCCTCCAGCACAATTCGAAAGCATCAATACTTTAGGACTCAGCCTTCTTTATGGTCTAACTCTTACAACCATACATGACTACTGGAAAAAACATAGCTTTGACTATACAAACCTTTGTAGTCAAAGTGATGTCTCTGCTTTTGAATATGCTGTCTAGGTTTGTCATAGCTTTTCTTCCAAGGAGCAATGTCTTTTAAAATTTCAGGGCTGCAGTCACCATCTGCAGTGATTTTGGAGCCCAAGAAAATGTAATCTGTCACTGTTTCCACTTTTTTCCCATCTGTTTGCCATGAAGTGATGGGACCCAAATGCCAGAATGTTAAGTTTTAAGCCAGCTTTTCCACTCTCTTCTTTCATCAAGAGGCTCTTTAGTTCTTCTTTGCTTTCTGCCATTAGAGTGGTATCATCTGCATATCTAAGGTTGTTGATATTTCTCATGGCATTGTGATTCATCCAGCCTGACATTTCACATGATGTACTCTGCATAGAAGTTAAATAAGCAGGGTGACAGTACACAGCTTTGAAGTACTCCTTTCCCCATTTTGAGCCAGTCCATTGTTCTGTGTCCAGTTCTAACTGTTGCTTCTTGACCTGCATACAGATTTCTCAGGAGATAAGTAATCTGGTATTCTCATCCCTATAAGAATTTTCCGCAATTTTTTGTGATCCACACATGCTCAGATGGTAAAGAATCTGCCTGCAAATGCAGGAGACCTGGGTTTGACCCGTGGATTGAGAAGACCCCCTAGAGAAAGGAATGGTTACCCACTGTAGTATTCTTGCCCCGAGAATTTCATGGATAAAGGAGCTTGGCAGGCTATAGTCCGTGGGGTCACAAAGGGTTGGACACAACTGAGTGACTAACACACTAAAGCAGAGTCAAAGGCTTTAGCGTAGTCAATGAAGCAGAATTAGATGATTTTCTGGAATTCTCTTGCTTTCTCTATGATCCGATGGATGCTGGCAATTTGACAACTGGTTCCTGTGTCTTTTCTAAATCCAGTTTATACATCTGGAAGTTCTTGGTTCATGTACTGTTGAAGCCGAACTTGAAGGATTTTGAGCATTACCTTGCTAGCATGTGAAATGAACGCAATTGTATTATAGTTTGAACATTCTTGGATATTGCCCTTCTTTGGGACTGGCATGAAAACCGATCTTTTCCAGCCTTGTAGCCTTGTTATGGTATTATAATAAACTCATCCTCAGAAGAGAATATAAAGGACCGACATTTGGTAAAGTTTTGGCTAACGGAAAGTCAAGGAAAAGTCAAGGAAACAGGATTTACTTGGTTACCAAACACTTCAGTGTGTAACAGTGAAAAATAATGTTAACAGGCTTCCCTGGTGGCTCAATGATAGAAAATCCACCTGCTAATGCAGAAGACATAGATTCCACATGCCACGGAGAAACTAAGCCCTTGAGCCACACCTATTGAGCCTGTGCTCTAAAACTAGGGAAACTGCAACTACTTCCTGATCCCATGCACATGAAGGGCCACCACAGTGAGAACGCTGCGCACCATAACTAGAGCAGCCCCCACTTGCTGCAACTAGGGAAAAGCCCGCGCAGCAGTGAGACCCAGCACAGTCGAAAATAATTTTTTTTTTTAAGTTACAATCTTCTGAAAAGGCTTTATTTAATTGGCTGCACTGGGTCTTAGTTGCAGCACATGGGATCTTTTTTTAGTTGAGGCATACAGGATCTTTAGTTGTAGCATGTGATATTTTGTTCCCTGACCAGGGATCAAACCTGAGCCCCCTGCATTGGGAGCGCAGAGTCTTAGCCACTGGACCACCAGGGAAGTCCAATCTGAAAGTCAGCTTGATTGAAAAGGTTTTAAAAAACATCTTTTATATGGCAAAATCAATTCTGAAACTTAAAGAGCTCAGGTTCATCACCGTGAAGTGATATATATAGTACTCTTGCAAATGTAGTGTGATCTGAATATGTACCAAATGTAGAAATTACTGTTTTTTTCAAATGCCTTAAACTTCAATGTGTCATGGTGATAAAAGTGCATTAGGTAAAATAAACCCACAACCTGTGTACTTCCTTTTCTTTATTGCTCATATTACAAATAACTGAGTTTAATGTTGTACAGTATACAACCATCTAATTACTGTTCTTTCTATAACACTCCAGTAATGGAAAATATGCCAACTTCAATTTTTTTTTCCTACATCTTATTTACTGATTTACATTTTTTTTCTTTTCTAAGCCAGTCCTATTAGCACCAAAAGGCATGAAAAAGGTCTCTTTGGGTTAGGCCAATCAATATATAAAGTTGGTCACTCAAATAAAGCTTTGCATGGGGTGAGAATAAAAACTAACCAGATGAACAGTGCTTCATGTCTCCATATTTGGGGACTATCAAGCTACGCCATCAGATCAGATGTAGAGAGGAGATAATACTAATTACTGCAGAGGCCTTAAAAATTCCATTTCTTGAATGGGAACTAGATGGAGTAGCAAACTAGCACAAAACGGCAGTCTTTAAGTGCTGCAGGCTGTAAAAAAAAGACTCTAGTCCAAGCTGACTTTCAGATTTTCCTATCTGTAATAATGAGTAGCACTCTAATTATCATTCATATGGCCTATTCATCTTAATCCAAATCACAGAACTGGAAACCTCAAAACCCTTCAAAAGAGCCCGTCTCAAGGTGACACTGATCATCTTTCCATTGTTTATCCCTTGTCCTCTCTCCAACCACACAAATTCTGTCTCCCTTTTTGTTCTAGTCCAAGTCCAACCCTTACTTAAAAATACACCTTAAAATCTATTTGCCTTACTTCTTAAGCTACTATAGCCTTTATCAACTGTACTACCTGTTTAATTTGAAGCCCAGGCCAACTTACCTTATGAATAATCATACCTGGAGTTAGCACAGCATTTATAAATATCAGCCACATACAAAAAGTACCACATCAGGTGTCAGGTTATATTCTAGGTCATCCAATCTTATTTCTTATGATTTAGCTGAGCACCAAGGCAAACTGGGCTAAGAAACATATGTTAGATTTTATCTGGACAAGTAAAATAGTTGATTATTTGAAAAATCTTCAAAGCTTCATTAGTTTTGTATTATTTGTATTTCAGGTTTCCTTTAATGTAATACAGGTTACTTTGAAAATCTTTGGGAGACTAAAGATAACAAATTAAAGTTGTTGTTGTTGTTTTTTTTTAACAAATTAAATTACTGCTGTGTTCAATCCTGTCAGGTCTGCTATAAAGAAAAGTTGGGAATTCCTTGGTGGTCCCAACTTTTCTTTATAGCAGACCTGACAGGACTGAACACGACAGTAATTTAATTTGTTAAAAAACAAAAACAAAAAAACAAGTTGGTGGTCCAGTGGCTAGAGGGCTTCCCTGGTGGCTCAGAGGTTAAAGCGTCTGCCTCCAATGCGGGAGACCCGGGTTCGATCCCTGGGTCAGGAAGATCCCCTGGAGAAGGAAATGGCAATCCACTCCAGTATTCTTGCCTGGAGAATCCCATGGACGGAGAAGCCCTAGTAGGTTACAGTCCATGGGGTCGCAAAGAGTTGGACAGGACTATTTCACTTCACCTCACCTCCCCAGTGGTTAGAACGTGGCGCTTTCACTGCTATGGCCCAGGTTTGATCCCTGGTCAGGAAACTAAGATCCCACAAGCTGTATGGCATGGCCAAAAATAAATTAAAAAAAAAATGAAAACCAAAAACCCCTTAGTATTTCATGAAATTAAGTTCTTTTCAATTAAAATAATTTGAATCAGAATGGGCTTATGAAAAATAGCTTTTCTGGAATAAAGTGCAAGTGGTAAAAAATGAAATGAAAAGAATATTTCTTGACATGCAAAAATTACATTAAATTCAAATTTCACTGTCCATAAAGCTTTATTGGAACACAGCCATATCTGTTTATGTAGTGTCCGTGGCTGATTGAATATTACAACAGCATCGTGGCTGCAACAGACTGTATACCTTGGAAGTTAAACATTTACTATCTTATCCGGTCCTATCAAATTCATATCAGTTAATTTTATTAATTTCATTTCTTGTAGATAATTTAACACTAAGGGAAAAGAGTAGAATATCTAAATATGTAAATTAACATAAAATGAGACACTTTCTTGTCTATATTTATAAGGATATTTTTGAGGGACCACATTCATACAGTACAGTAAGAAAGGTTGTAATAACCCTACATTGCTGTTAGGAATGTAAAGTGGTTAACCTGTTAGGCAACAAGAGTCTCAAAAATCACTTCCACTGATGTAAAGAATTTGACCATAAGAAAATATCACAGTTACTTAAACATTTCCCCCTATTGATAGCTATGTATGTAATTTTCAACTTTTTACTACTAGAAATATTTTAATAACTATTGTATGTAATATAAATCATCAAACTGATTCTAAATCTCTAGGAGTCAAATTTTACTAGAAACAGAATATTTTATATACTCAGAGAGTTCCTAGGATATAAAGTTGGGCTTGCTGCATCACAGGTTGTACACATTTCAATTTTATAAATATTGCTAATATGTCCTCTAAATTAAGAGCAATTTATCCTATGCCAACATTTTTCAGGCATGTTAATTGTTGCCAATATGATGGCAGAGAATGGGATCTCATTTATTTTCAACTGCATTTCCTGAATTTCTAGTGAGACTCATAAAATGACTGACCATCTTCTTTGCCCATATTTCTATGATAACATTCATCTTCATTTATCTTATTCAGTAATTTAAAGGTGAATCCTCATTCTTTTAATTTTTTTAATGGAAAGATAATTGCTTTATAGAATTTTGTTGTTTTCTGTCAAACTTCATAAGTCAGTCACAGGTATACACATACCCCTCCCTCTTGAACTTCCCTCCTAATCCCACCCCTCTAGATTGATACGGGGCCTCTGTTTGAGGCCTCTGCAAATAAATTCTTCAGTACCATCTTTCTAGATTCTGTATATAAACATTGCTAAGCTGCTAAGTCGCTTCAGTCGTGTCCAACACTGTGCAACCCCATAGATGGCAGCCCACCAGGCTCCACCGTCCCTAGGATTCTCCGGGCAAGAATACTGCAGTGGGTTGCCATTTCCTTCTCCAATGCATGAAAGAGAAAAGTGAAAGTGAAGTCGCTCAGTCGTGTCTGACTCTTGGCGACCCCATGGACTGCAGCCTACCAGGCTCTTATGTCCATGGATTTTCCAGGCAAGAGTACTGGAGTGGAGTGCCATTGGCTTCTCTGATATAAGCGTTAGTATATGATATTCATCCTTCTCTTTCTGACTTATGTCATTCTGTATAATAGGCTCTAGGTTCATCCACCTCACTAGAACTGATTCAAATGTGTTCTTTTTTATGGCTGAGTAATAGTCCATTGTGAGTATGTACCCCTACTTCTTTATCCATTCATCTGTCAGTGGACATCTAGGTTGCTTCCATGTTCTAGCTATTGTAAACACTGCTGCAATAAACAATGGGATACATGCGTCTTTTTCAATTTTGGTTTCCTCAAGGTATATGCCTAGGAGTGGGACTGCTGGGTCATATGGTGGTTTTCATCCTAGTTTTTTAAGGAAGCTCCATACCATCTTCCATAGTGGCTGTATCAATTTACATTCCCACCAACAGTGCAAGAGTGTTCCCTTTTCTCCACACTCTCTCAGCATTTGTTGGCAGACTTTTTGATGATGGCCATTCTGACTGCTGTGAGGTGCTATCTCATTGTAGTTTTGCTTTTCATTTCTTTCATAATGAGTGATGTTGAGCATCTTTTCATGTGTTTGTTAGCCATCTCTATGTGTTCTTTAGAGAAATGTCTGTTCCTCTTTAAGAACAAATTTTTCCATAACCACAACCTTTCCTCCAAGACTCTTTCCACCTTAACTAGATTCAAAATTCCTCTCATACATCTCTCACAGTCCTCTCAGTAGAAATCTATCAATACCATTGTCACAATTACCTCAAAGATGTAATAATGTCATTCCCTGCCAATAAATTCATATAGAGTACCAACGTGAAAGCTGCTCAGTCATGTCTGACTCTCTGCGACCCCGTGGACTGTAGTCCATGAAATACCCCAGGCCAGGACTGGAGTGGGGAGCTCTTCCCTTTTCCAGAGGATCTTCCCAACCAGGGACTGAACTCAGGTCTCCTGCACTGCAGGTGGATTCTTTACCAGCTGAGCCACCAGGGACGCCCATATAGTACCAAGTAAGTCCAAATTCCATAACTTGGCTTCCAAAGCCTTCCATAACCTGTCTTCAATCAATATTTTCAGCCTATTACTCTTATATATACATATACACACACACACACACACACACATACACACTCAATGTACCAAATAAAGTAAGACTGTTTGCCACCCCTCTCAGATTTCTAATTCTGCCTTGATTTATGCTGTTTTTGGCACCCAAGTGTTTACTGGAAATTCTTACCTCAAGGAAAGTTCTTCCTTACAAAGTAATGCCATTAAATAAATACAGTTGACCCTTCAAGACCTCCGTGATCTGGGGTGCCCACCCTCCCTGCAGGTGAAAATCCTCATATAACTTTACAGTAAGCCCCCAATATCGGTGGTTCCGCATCGTCAGATTCAATGAACACATGTAGTATTCAATACTCTACTAGGTATTAATTGAAAAAAACAAACAAAAAAACCCTTGTGTTTAACAGGTTCCCTGGTAGCTCAGCTGGTAAAGAAGCCACCTGCAATGCAGGAGACCCCAGTTCGATTTCTGGGTTGGAAAGATCCCCTGGAGGAGGGCATGGCAACCCACTCCAATATTCTTGCCTGGAGAATCCCATGGGGTCCATGGAGTCACAAAGAGTTGGACACAACTGAGCGACTAAGCACAGTGTATAACACAACCCATGCATTTCAAACCCATGTTGTTCACTTGCATATGAAGCAGTTAGGAAAAAAAGCACCATTTTGCAACCATAAGAATACAACTGATTCAGGCAAGAATAATCAGCTGATAAATTCCGAGGGTTAATAATTTATAAGGAACAGGCTATTTCATATAATTTTAAAGTATTCTTCCCACAAACTACTTTTTATTATAAGAGTAACTAGACTGAAGAAATGAAAAACCACCCTAACCAATTAATCAAAATTAGGGAGAAGGCAATGGCACCCCACTCCAGTACTCTTGCCTGGAAAATCCCACGGACGGAGAAGCCTGCTAGGCTGCAGTCCATGGGGTCGTTGTGAGTCGGACATGACTGAGCGGCTTTACTTTCACTTTTCACTTTCATGCATTGGAGAAGGAAATGGCAACCCACTCCAGTGTTCTTGCCTGGAGAATCCCAGGGATGGGGGAGCCTGATGGGCTGCCGTCTATGGGGTTGCACAGAGTCGGACATGACTGAAGCAACTTAGTAGCAGCAGCAGCAGCATTATCACCAATAAGGGGCAAATATCATATACCTCCAGATTTGAAGCCCTGGCAAAAATACTGTATTACCTATGTAGTATTCCAGTAACAAATGGAAAACCAGGAGGAAACATTAGCGAAATCCAAACTGAAGACATTCTATCATATAAAATGACTAACCTGTATTATTAAAAAATGTCAAAATGTTATTCAAACATGGTAAATGTGAAAGACAACAAATACATGTAGGAAAGGACATGGAGAAAAGGGAACCCTCTTACAATGTTGGTGCGAATGTAAGTTGGCACAGCCATTATGGAAAACAGTATAGAGGTTCCTCAAAAATTAAAAATAGAACCTAAGACCTAGCAATTCCACTTCTGGGTATTTTCTGAAGAAAACAAAGACACTAATTCTAAAAGATATATGCATCCCTATGTTCACCACAGCATGATTTACAACGGCCAAGATATGGAAGCAACCTAAGTATCCATTGATGGATGAATGGATAAAAAGATATGATACAAATATTTACAATGGAGTTATTAGTCATTAAAAAAAATGAAACCTTGCCATTTGCAATAACATGAATGGATCTGGAGGGTATTAAGCTAAATAAGTCAGAGATTGACAAATATTATATGATTTTACTTCTACGTGGAATATGAAAAATAAAACAAACATAACAAAACAGAAACAGTCATAGATACAGAGAATCAACAGGTGGTTGGCAGAGGAGAAGGAGTAGGGGGATGAGTGAAATAGGTGACAGAGATCAAGAGATACAATCTTCAGGTTTGTTACTTTCACGGGTAAAAAATAAATGAGTTTTGGGGATGAAATGTACAGCATGGGGAATAGAGTCAATATTGTTAATATCTGTGTATGGTGACAGATGGCAACTAGACTAGACTCATGGTAACGATCATTTTGTAATGTATAGAAATATCGAATCACTATGTTACATACTGGAAATAACAGGGTTATAGGTTAACTGTACTTCAGTTTATTTTCTCAATTAGTTTTTAAACACTAATTGATTTATAATGTTTAAGTTATATATACATACACATATATGTATTTTTAAAGATTCTTTTCCATTATAAGATGTTATTATAAGACAGTGAGCGTTGAGTACAGTTATTATAGGTTATTGTAAGGTACTGAATATAGTTCCCTGTGCTATACAGCATGTCCTTATTGTTTATCTCTTTTATATATAGTAGTGTATATGTTAATCCCAAGTTCTCTACACTTCAATTTTTAAAAAGGTTAAATGTGAAAGACAAAGAAAAACAGAAGACACCTTTTTCATATTAAAGAATATTAAATACAATACATGATTCTTGACTGGATCCTGAACTAGGGGAAAATGCTATAAAGAACTGGAAAAACTGATGGATTATAGATATAGACTACAGATTTAGAATGTGTGCTTAATAATAATTTACTGGAGTAAAAGAGCTTTCATTCCAAGAATCCACATACACCCCTACCACATCAAAGGAAATACACTGATACGTATACCTGGGAAGAGAAAATGATAGGGCTAATATGCTGAAACAGTGTCTTGAGCACTGAAGATTCAAAACGACCAATTAACAGTGCTGAGAATGTTCCAAGAAACCATTCCCACTCACCTTACCTCAAAAACAAACATGGATTTGGGTCCTCATGTGATTTTTCAATAAAGGCTTCTAGTTTCTAATACTCAACAGATGAATGCCAAAGGAAAGAATTGCAAAAGACTGTTATCTGTAAAAATTTTAGATTCTTAAATTTTAGCGAAAAATAACTAAAAACACATTATGATGTCTTTTTAATTTGAACAACACTAATAGCTTTATTTAACAGACACTGAATGACTCCTATGTGCAAAGCACTGTGTTAGGTGCCATGAAAGATACAAAGATGAAAAAGACACAATCCCTGCCCACAAGGAGCGTATAATCTAGTGGGAGAGACAGACAAATACACAAATAACTAGAATCAAGGCAGTAAACAACAAGTGGACAAGTGCTGAGCGTGGCCTGAGTGTGATACTAACTGGCCTCAAGGTTCCAATTTGAAACACTGATGATGTAGAGTTAGCTGCTCTGAAAACTCCATTTCAAGATCAGCATAATAAATGTTTAAATGGTCCTATCCAAGCAGCTGGAGGCAAGAAAGTAGGCCAGGTGGAAGGCTGTTTGTAACACTGTCACATTTACATATGTGGTGCTGATACAAGTATGCAGGGACAGCTAAAAAAAGACCATATATGTATCATCTGTCCTTTGGTTAATGGCTATAGCTACTGTTTTAAACAATATACTTTTATATAAAAAGGAATTTGTATAATTCCAGAAAAGTCAACTTAAGGATTATTATTAATTCAACAAAGAATCTTGCCATAGGCAATTTTCTTATTTACTAATTGATTAAGTATTTTCTCTAAATATCTATAAAGCTCTGTAGCAGTTAAACGGTTAGACGTCTAAGTATTGCTGAGTAAAACCTCTTACATTTAGCCTTCTGAAGGAAATGGTCACAAACCTGATAATCTGATATAATACTACTCTATTAGCAACAAGAAGGCCTTAAAGAGATTTAAGGAAAATAACTTTTAATGCTTCAATGCAAATGGAATACATACTGATTAAATACAATTCAATGTTCCTTGAAAATATCTCACTGACAGCATTTGATACCAGTCAAGGCCAGCAAAACTGAAGTGAGGAAAATACCACATATATTGTCTTTCATTGGTTTCATATATCATTGCCTATGACTATGGCAACTCAATTTTTTTCTTTGAAACTTCCATTTATTGGTACCGATGAGCTCTGATTTGCTTTTAACTATTATGCTTAAAAACAGCTGCTGACCACTTCCTCTTGGTAGTGCTGTTTGACATAAATGGCAAAGTAGAGACACATTTTCTGGCTGTTTTTCCTACTTCCTGAATTGGAGGGTTCACTGCTTAGCCGGTTTCCTTCAGTGTGTCACTGTGATCTTGGGACCTCTGTTGCTCCTCTCAAGGAAACGAGCACGTGCATCTGATATGGACTTATCATCATTTCTTCTTTGCATTTTCTTTAGGACTTCTTTGGATATGCCATCTGAAAACATTATAAATTAATCCAATAAAATTTTAGTTTTGAGTTCAGTATTAGAAATGTTGACAGAAAGAGATGCTCTTGTTTTTTAATGTTTGAGGGGGGAAGGAAATTAAATTTTTCCCTTTAAAAAGAAATGATATAAAGTCTCTGGTTAAAAATAAGAGTACAGAGGCCTGAGAACTCAGAAAAATTGACCCTAATTCAAGCAAGTAGTACAGTTATTATTGTTGCTGTTGTTTAGTTGTTAAGTCATGTCTGACTCTTTTGCAACCCCACCAGGCTCCTCTGTTCATGGAATTTCCCAGGCAAGAATACTGGAGTGGGTGGCCATTTCCTTTTCCAGGAGGATCTTCCTGTCCCAGGGATCAAATCCCCGTCTCCTGCATCGGCAGGCAGGTTCTTTACCACTGAGCCCTGAGAGAAGCCCACAGTGCAGTTATACGCTGCAACAGCACACCCAGCAGGTTACACTGCCAGTGGCACTCCTAAAATCTTGGGCAAAATCCCCCCCGATTCTATTTCCCAGTGATGTTAAATAAGGATAATGCAATTCGTTCCATCAATCAGCCTCAAAAAGTTTTGCTGGAAAGCTTTTTTCACATGTGGGCTGAGGATTAAGCTTTCTGTCCTAGTTCACTACCACAACTGTTTATGCCTCCTGAAGGAAATGGTCCAAAAAAGCAAAAACTAATGAGACAACTTATTCATCTTATAGTTAAGTACAAAACTTTCTGGTTGATAAGCAGTAATATTAACTACTGCAATTAGGGGCCTAACATTTCAAGAAACAAAAAAATCTCTTGGAAAAAAAAATGTTCTGAGGTAATATTTCACAAAATTTTATAAATGAAATAAAAATAGTAAAGTACTACTGGCAAGCAGTATGGCATAATGGTTGAGTAGAGAACACAGAATCAAATTTCCTGGACTCAAAATCCAGATACACCAAATATTAGCTTTGAGATTTTCAGCAAATTATTGTACGCTGCTAAGCATTTCCTCATCCAAACAGCAGGGATATGTAGTTACTTCATACGGTTATTGTAGAAATTTAATGGGGTTATATAAGTTGTTAGCACATGGCAAAAGTTCAATAGATATTATTAATAATGCTGCTGGACAAAGCGGTTAAGAAAAACATGATTAACTGGAAGAAGGAAGTCAAAGTACTTCTGAGGCTCATGACAACTGCTTGCTTTTCTGAGGAGACAGCCAGGACCTAAGCTCTGGAACGGCATTTCTGCAACAATATGAGAATGTGGATGCCTGCGCTCTAGAACAAGTGATTTACTCACCCTTTCGGTGCTTTACATTCTCCTTATTGGTCCACCTCCTTCGCGCATCTTCCCTCACTTCACGGCGGGCCACACTGCTCAAATCATGTGCATTAAACTCATGCAACTTGGGCAGCAAGTCTCTCACCCATTCATAACGATTGGACACACAATTCTTGCATAGACTTTGGTGGTAACTAACACCTCATGAAAAATGATCCATTCAAGTTTGGTTTCCTGTTCATGAAGCTACACAAAAGAATTGAGTAAGGATGACAACTCAATGACCTGCCTTATTCCAGATTAGACCAACCAAACATTAAACAGCCTAAAGTTTTCTGAGTTAAATTTTGTATTCTTCAATCAAATAGGAGGCACACATCGACCAATACCTTTATGTAATATAGACATATGCTAAACATATCCTCACATTTCTTTTTTCAGAGAAAAGTAGAAGACATCTGTTATTACTTATTCCTGCATCTTTACAAAAGAAAGAAATTTCTACAGCTTCCTTTACAAAAGGAAGAAACTTCTTTCTATTAGTAAAGGTACTTACTGCTGAGGAAGGATGAATATGAACTGGGCTTCCGCGCCCATCCATTGTGCAAAATGTTCTCCCAACAGACCTAAGAACCGAAAAACCAAAGGATCAAAGACAATTACAGTAAAAACAATTAAATGAGTAGAGCACTAACAATGAAAAATAATATGTCCTACTACAAGGAAAACTATATGGAGAGGTTTGTATTTATTTAACTGTCATTATAACTTCTCAACCAGTTCATCTTAAAACTAATGATTCAGGGAATTCCCTGGTGGTCCAGTGGTAAAGATTCTGTGATCCCACTGCCAAGGGCCTGCATTTGATCCCTGGTCAGGGAACTAAAATCCCTGAAGCAATGCAGTGCAGCCAAAAAAAAAAAAAAAAAAACAAACTACTGAGACAACTTATATAGTCATTTTCAGTTCAGTTCAGTTCAATTTAGTCTCTCAGTCGTGACCAACCCTTTGCAACCCCATGAATTGCAGCACGCCAGGCCTCCCTGTCCATCACCAACTCCCAGAGTTCACTCAAACTCACGTCCCTCGAGTCGGTGATGCCATCCAGCCATCTCATCCTCTGTCGTCCCCTTTCCCTCCTGCCCAATCCCTTCCCAGCATCAGTCTTTTCCAATGAGTCACCTCTTCGCATGAGGTGGCCAAAGTACTGGAGTTTCAGCTTCAGCATCGTATAAAACTTTCCAGTCAGTAAGTAGTAATGTTAACAATATTATATTTGCGCTTTAGAATTTCCAAAATGCTTTCATAATGAAGCATCAAATAAACCTACTAGTTTTGACAGCCAGGTACTTTATTAAAAGATCAAAACTGAGATTTAAATAAATCAGATAGCTTTCTCAAGATCAAAGAGCTAATGTATGGTGAAAGCAAGTCCCAAACATAGGTCTTTGGACATAAATACACTACTCTTTATATTGTATTATACTAGATCTCCTTTCAAAGGTATAAATAATTTTGACCATTCTAAAACAGACAATTAGAACAGTTCATCTATAATTTTTCTAATTCCTATTAACTTTATAAATTCTTACCCTCTTCTATACTTCCCTACATAAAGGTTATTCTAAAAACTTATCTTAATTACTTATCTTAATCTAAAACCTTAGCTTAATCACACAACTGATTTCCTATAAAACTACATATATTCCTATTATAACCAAGGTCAGACTGCGTTATAATTATTTGTATATATATCTACACAGTCCATACTTGGACAGTACAAAAATCTTTTTTACTTGAATCATTTGAAAGTTAGTCACCAATCTTATGCTTCATCATCCCTAAATACCTGAGTTGCATTTCCTATAATCAAGAATATTCTCCTACATAACCATCATAAAACCATCAAAGCCAGGGAATTAACACTGATATATTACTAGCACCTAATTCTCAGAACCCACTGAAGTTTTATCAAATGTCCTAACAATATCCTTTATAGCAAAAGGACCCAGTTCAGAATCATGTATTGCCTTTACTTTTTATGGTCCTTTAGTCTCCTTCATTCTGGAAAATATCCCCCAGTCTATCTCTGACCTTCATGATCTTGACACCTTTAAGGATTAAAGGCTTGTTATTTTGCAGTATGCCCCTCAATTTGATTTTGTCTGTTTTAAGACAATTAGACTCAGGTTACAGATCTTTGGCAAGAATATCACAAAAGGATGCTCTGTTTTCATTACATCCTATCAGGTGGAACAAGATTTTACTTCATTTCTGATGATGTTCACTTTGATTGATTTAGGTAACATCTGCCAGGCTTCTTCACTAAGAAGTTACTTTTTCCCTTTGCAATTAACAAGAATTTTGTGAAGAGGTGCTCAACTCTGTAAATAATTCCATTTGTCATTAAACTTTCAATTTACTCATTCGTTAATTTATATGATCATAGACCCAGGATTTCACATTTTATTCAATCCATTACTATCAGTATTATGAATGTCAAAATATCCCATCTTCAATCAGCCTGGGCCTATTCAAACTGGCTCCTTTGTACTTGGTCACATGGCCTCCACCTTCACTGATGACCACTTTGCTTACAAGTAAAATAAGATGTTTTAGCCTCACTGTGTACTTTCCCAGACCTATTTCTCCAAAGGTCCTTTATGTGGCAGATGGTTATTCCAAGTGACAATCTGCACAGAGGGACTTCTCTGGTAGTCCAGTGGTTAAGAATCAGCTTTGCAATGAAGGGGACATGGGTTTGATCCCTGGCTGGGGAACTACGATACCATATTTCTCAAGATCAAAGAGCTAATATATGGTGAAAGCAAGTCCTCCCAAACATAGCTTTTTGGACTTAAATACAGCATTCTTTACGTTTATTATACATCTCCTTTCAAAGGTATAAATAATTTTCACTATTCTAAAATATGATCATTAGAACAGTTCATCTATAATTTTTCTAATTCCTGTTAATGTTAAATTCTTATCCTCTTCTGTACTTCCCTACAGAAAGATTACTGCAAAAACTTTTCAGAGTAAAACTTTAACTTAATCGTCACAACTGATTTCCTATAAAACTTTACATATATTCCTGTAAAGCAACTAAGCACACAGGCTGCAAGTACTGAGCCTGAATGCCACAACTAGAGAGTCTGTCCGTGTGACACAAAAAAGATCCCGCATGATCCAACAAAGATCACAAGTGACGGAACGAAGACCTGACACAGCCAAAAATTAAAAAAAGATCTGGGCACAGAGTGTATTCATTGCTATTACAGTTACTGCTCCTAGTCATTCTCATAGTTAGGCTACATAAATATTTAGACATACAAATACATATACACGCGCACACACAGAGTAACACCTATTTTTTATTATAGTACCTATCTATCCATCCACGTAACTATATTAAAAACTGTATTATCTGAAATTTCAATCAATACCACAGGGTTCATTCCTGTTTTTAGTATTTCCAACTCCCTTCACCATTTAATGTCTTCAATTATGTGATCGACTTCTCTGTATATAACGAATCTCCCATCACCACTACTCTTACCCCATTCCCCACAAAGATGCCCTCCCTCCACTCAGACTCTGACATTCAAACAACTCCCATGTGAGTACCTTCTCCAATCCTGCTCAAGCCCTGACAGTCCACACCAAACCAACCTTCGTCAGGGATGCCATCCTCAATCTATTTGGCTTTCACACTCCACAAAGAGCCACTCCTTTGCAAGAAAACCACTGTCCCTCAGCTTAAGCACTAACACCTCATGCTGGACAGCTGTCCTACAGACTCCCCTCCTCCCCACATGAGTTTCAATATCCCACTCTCAGCCACTGCAGTTCCCCTGGCATGAGGGACAATTATAAGAAGGTTCACTGTAATTGATATCATCATAAACACAGAGCTTAAATCAAATAGTCTTTAATATTAAATAGTTCACTATGGTCATCAAATACAGTTGCATTTCTCTATCCGTCTCTGAAGCTCTTAGTGCTTACCTTCGCGCTACATTTTTGAAATAACCTGCACAGAGACATCTTCGTAGCACTTCATGTTTAGGGCCTTCAAAGGTCTCTCTTGGGAAATCACTTTGCTATAGACAGAATACACGTATAGTGGTAAGTTTCACAGAACAATTTGAAACAATCTTTTGGTTTGAAAACTCAAAATTTCTGAAGACTTCTGTTTCTGGCCGATATGGAATATGAGGGACCAGATTTACCCTTCTGCTTGAAACAACCAAAAAAATGGACAAAACATATGAAATAATGATTTCCAAAGCACTACATGAAGGACGAGTCTGAGAAATAAATGAAGGAAAAAAAAATGAATTAACTCCAACAACTGCTCCAGTTTACAGTCAACCTTGAGAGAGATTCTGGACCAAGGTGCAGGAAAGGAAAAACCCGAGTGAAACCTAGAGAACTCCCTGAGTTAGAGAGACAGAGCTCAGAATCCAGAGAGACCAAGATGGCTAGAATTCCCAGCCAAAGTTCAGGAGAAAAGCAATCTGCAGAGGACCCCAGGGTTCTACAGGAGGGCTTCAAGAGTTCAACTGAGAACTGATAAGCACATGACTGTGAGGAAATTACCCAAGGCCAGGAAAAGAGCCTCCCAAAAGGACAAGGGACAACAGAGTTGTGTGCACAGGGTCAGGAACGGCGTTTATTCCTACAAGTCATTCAACATCTTATAATACACACGGTTTTGGGGAAAGAACTCAGGTCTTGCCAAAACGCCACTCAAGGGGAAAAAAAGTCACAGCAATCACCTGTTTAAGCTTCCTGATCAGTTCTCTAAGTTGAGCTTCAACACGAAATGCAGAAAATAAGCATCTCCAATGAATCCAATGTTTCTGGCACCATGAAGCTGGAGCTCCACTGCAACACAAAAATACTGATGTCTCAAAAGTATCTTTCATAAGTGAAAGTCTAACATTCTCATTTCTATTACACAACTAGAAACAGATAAGCAACTGTCAGCTCTTTTATGAGACCTGTCCAATTAATAAGAAAGCACTTTAATGAATATGAAAAAACAAATAACATACCTCTAAGTGAATTAAAATAACTTGTAAATAGATTTCTTTATATACATATATGCTTTAACAAATATCCAATCATTTTCTCATCTAAGCTAGTTATACAGAACCAAAATTCTATGAGGTCAGTTTTCAAGAAAGGTTAAGGAGAAAAGAAAGACAAGAGTTAATATTACACAATAAATGACGGTCACAGTCACCTCACAGAGAAATCTCACTAATGTTCACAAAAATACACTGAGGTCAGTATAATCCCCACTGAAACTTACTGTCTGAAGTCATAATCTTACTGAAGCTATATTTCAAACTAATGCTCTCCAGTTCAAAGAACTATCTCACATACCTTGATTTGCACTGTTCAAAGATGACGGCTAAAGTTGCAAAGTCATTAAATCCTCCAGCTTTAGCTGCCAACTCTCGGTGTCTCTGCTCTGCTTCCTTCTGGTACTCTGGATCAACTAAAACGACAGTTGGAAAGGCAGTTTAGTTCCACTTTACATCAAGCCTCCTTCTTCACTTTGTTTATTCAAGCATATTGAAATCTGCCTCACCCTCTGAGGTGGAATAAAGAATGACATTAACTCTTCGGTGGGGGAGTGTGGACCTCTAACTACTCCCACAATTCCTTTTCCTCTTTAATCACACTTTGGAGATTTTTGCTAGAATACCAACATTACTTCTCTTAATTGATCTACCTTTAAAAGAGTATTGGAATTTACTATTTGTTTTTGCCATACGAGTAACCCATGTTCACATTTTAAAAAAAACGTAAAAGTTCAATGTTTCCCACTTTGTCACACAAGTCAATCCTCAGGGCTAACCACTGTTAACTAGTATGTGTCCTTTAAGATATTTTCTATATATAAATATATAAGCATTGTGTATGATGGTTTATTTTCTTCATAAGTTTCTACTGATACGTCTTTTATTTATTTAATAACTGTTTAACCTAAGTATGTATAGAACCATTCATTCTCAAACACACCTACTTTGTTATTTCTCAGGAGTATAAGGATATAACATATTTAACCTGCCTCTATTTATCCAATTCCTAATTACAGACAATTAGACAGGACCATCACATATGTAAAACCAAAATACTACAAACTTTTCTCTTTTAATTTTATACTGAAGAATATCATGCCTACAGAAAACTACACAGGTTCTGTATATTCACAAATCCAACATACCAATGTACTCTACAGCCAGATCAACAAGCAGAGTATTACCAGCATCCCAGAGCCCCTTCTTCACTCTCCTTTCAATAACCACTCAGCCTCCTCCACAAGGACAACCATATTCAGACTTTTAACCCAGTGAAAGGGCTTTATTTGTTTTTAAACTTAATATAAATGTACTTTATGCATCTGGTTTCTTTTGCTCACCCTTATGTTTCTGAGATTTATCTATTAGTGACTTTGACCCAATCTCACTCAGGAATGATATATTCACTGATTGCCCAAGTTCCCCACACAGCACTTTATCCAGGCTAATTTCTTTCGGAGTCCCCTGGCCACATTTGTTTTCCCTCAAAATTTTCTAGGGCTTCTTCCTTCATTGCACAACAGCAGGCCACAGCTCCTATTATACCCATCAGAGCTAGACTGAGCAGAGGCCCCACATTGCAGGGAGCAGCACTTACACAGACTACAATGTGAATCTGCAAAGCATCAGTTCCTGGTATTAGGAAGAATGCAATCTGATTAAACAAACACTCATGAAGATATAAAGTCTTCCATCCCAGGTTTTAAGTAGTTTCCACCTAAGTGACCTGGGTAACAACTGAAGGAAGTAGTTAGAGACAAAAGGGGAGCAAATATGATTTATCACAGACCACACAAATGGTCCTGTCAAGGTAAAGACACAACGCTCATGTCTTGAATCAGTCATGAGTATTGATTTTTTAAGCTGAAATATCTTGTCTATCTAATAGTTTCTATTTTATCTAATAGTTTCTAAAGGTACTATGCCAAAAGACAAAATGCACTAAAATAAAGCATTAACCATGTGTTGGCTTCCAGCTAAGAGACAAGCTTACTTATTAACCAGGGGCTCCGACATCCTTGAATGGATATAAACGCAGAGTCCCTGCTGCCTCGGACTTTTGGGCTATGAAGCCTCAGAGAAGCCTCTTTATGGTTCAGTTCTTCCCTGCACCTGACCCTAGAAACGTTCAGTTTGGCGCAACACCTACCACTATTCACACAAACGGCCTACCCTTTCTTATTAAAATGTCAGAGTAACTACAATAAGGGCTTGCCTAATGGGTCAGATGATGAGGATTCTGCCTGCAATGCAGTAGACCCCAGTTTGATCCCTGGGTCAGGAAGATCCCCTGGAGAAGGGCTACCCACTCTAGTATTCTTCTCTGGAGAATCCCATCAACAGAGGGGATTACAGTCCTTGGGGTCAAAAGAGTTGGACAATAAACTGGAGTGCTTACAATTCTAAACTCAGTTTATCTTTTGTGATGATTAACTCTGTGTGGTCAGTGCTGGATCTCTGTTGTTCGTGGTGGCTGCCTGCTCAGAGCCCACTGCTTTTCTGGCTGTCCTTCCCACGCAGCTATTATCTTCTCTCTCGCATGCGCCCGTTATTCTCAAAGCCAAGAGAAAATAGAGTTTTTTTTTTCTTTTCCTTAACTCTTCCCTCAGAAATATCCTAATTAATTAAAATTAAAACTGACAGAAATCCTAAAGTAAATTCAGGAAATGTATAAAAGTAAAAAAACCACTATCACACACAGTTCCGACAATCTCAGCCAGTTTATCCTGACTGAACAATAGTTTGACTATCTATCTTTAATTACTTTCCCAGTAAAGTAATTGTCATTTTCTTTAATTTCTTATCTTTCTCCAGATGAAATTCTACTATGTTTTACCTCAGACAAATAATGCTCTGAGGCAAAAACCATAGGAACTGAAGCAGCAAAACAAGACTGCAGACTGTATCAGCTTAACTTCTTCCTTTGGAAAGATAATTCAGTACTTTTCTATATACAATCAACCGGAAAACAAAACTATTACATAGAAAGAGCTTCAATAACAACAATCCTCAGAGCAGAAGCAGGGGAGTAAGGCTGTAATAAAGTACCACTTATCTCTAAATATATCACAGTTTAAATATTTAAAAAAATTTAAAACCAACACAATGTTATTTGAAATTTGATCCATTTTAAGGCAATGCTGTCTACCATCTTAAAAACTTTAAGAGCCTTCACTCCATTGTTTGACTTCTAAAGTAATATCTATACTAGCAGACATCATGTACACAGCTTACTATAGCAAGAGAGAGATTATTAAAAGTGTCGACAGCACCATCATTTTGATGTTTAAAAATCTTTATTCAATGATAGATCTGAAAATACTAGCCAGTTTTACCAATAAGTATAATAAACTGGGCTTCCCAAGTGGTACAAGTAGTAAAGAATCCGCAGAATCCGCCTGCCAATGCAGGACACGGAAGAGATGTGGGTTTGATCCCTGGGTCAGAAGGAGGAAAGGGTACCCTACTCCAGTATTCCTGCCAGAAGAATCCCATGGACAAAGGAGCCTGGTGGGCTACAGTCCATGGGGTTGCAAGGAGTCAGACACAACTGAGCGTCTAAGCAGAGCAGACGTAATAAACTAAATTAAGTGATCTACAAAGACTAAGACCCAAGCCAGAAGAACTGCTTAACCTATAAAGACTAAATATGTACTTGAAAGCAGCTGGACAAAATACATGTTTTTGGATGTAACAAGATCTCAGCAAGTCACATGCTCAAAAACTGAAGCTGCATTTTGTAGCAGTTGAACTTCTTGATGAGCTAAGTTTAAAAATTAACCCTAAGTCACATATGTACATATTAGAAGAGGGTCTCTCTAAGTATGAGTAAGAAACTGATAGCAATTGTTCCTTCAAGCAATTAGGTTTGGATGATGCCAAGGAATGTCCCTGCCAACGTGTCTAACTTTACAACGTGTCTAACTTTATTTAGATTAGACTATGTAGCAATTTGTGCTCACGGGCACTGTCAAAAACAACAGATCAGTCAGCTAGCAATCCGGGGAAACTAACAGCTTGGTGTAATACAAATAGAGGCAGGCCAGCAAAAATTGAAACAGAGCAGCCAGACTTTAAAAATGGCTTTTATTGAAGTATAGTTGATTTACAATATTATATCAGTTTCAGATGAATAATAATATAGTAATTCAATATTTTTACAGATTATACTTCATTTAAGTAAATCTCACTACTCTACTTTATATTAATAATATAATGTTGGAGAAGACTATTCAGAGTCCCTTGAACTGCAAGGCGATCAAACCAGTAAATCCTCAAGGAAGTCAATCCTGAATATTCATTGGAAGGACTGATGCTGAAGCTGAAGCTCCAATAGTGTGGCCACCTTATGCAAAGAGCTGGCTCACTGGAAAAGACCCTGATGCTGAGAAAGATAGAAGGCAGGAGGAGAAGGGGACGACAGAGGATGAGATGGCTGGATGGCATTAGAAACTCGATGGACATGAGTTTGCGTAAGCTCCAGGACCAGGAGATGGTGAAGGACAGGGAAGCCTGGTGTGCTACAGTCCGTGGGGTCACAGAGTCAGACATGACTGAGTAACTGAACAACAAATACTCCATTTAAAGGTATTACAAAATAATGGCTATATTTCCCTGTGCAATAAAATATATCTTTTTTGCTTATTTATTTTAGACGTAGTAGTCTGTATCTCTTAATCCTATACCCCAAATTTACCTGTTCCTGCTTCCCTCTCCTCATTGGTAATTATTATTTCTTTCTCTGTATCTGTAAGTATGTTTCTGTTATTTACATAAATGTATATGTGGTAACTCAGATGGTAAAGAATCTGCCTACAATGCAGGAGACCTGTGTTTAATCCCTGAGTCATGAAGACCTCCAGGAGAAGACAATGGCAACCCACTCCAGGATTCTTGCCTGGAGAATCCCATGGACAGAGGAGCCTGGCAGGCTATAGGGTCACAAAGAGTCAGACACAACTGAGCAAATAAAACACTATTTTCTCTTTTTAGGTTCCACATATAAGTGATAACAGACTGTCTTTCTCTGTCTGACTTCATCCACATTGTTGCAAATGGCAGAATTTTATTCTTTTTTATGCCCAAGATAAATATATTCTATTGTAAGTGTGTGTGTGTACATATATATATATATATATAATTTGCTGTAAGAGACAGAACCAAAAAAATATTGCTACAGTTCAGTTCAGTTGTGTCTGACTCTTTGCGATCCCATGAATCACAGCACACCAGGCCTCCCTGTCCATCATCAACAACCGGAGTTCAACCAAACTCATGTCCATCAAGTTGATGATGCCATCTCATACTCTGTCGTCCCCTTCTCCTCCCACCCCTAATCCCTCCCAGCATCAGAGTCTTTTCCAATGAGTCAACTCTTTGCATGAGGTGGCCAAAGTATTGGAGTTTCAGCTTTAGCATCAGTCCTTCCAAAGAACACCCAGAACTGATCTCCTTTAGAATGGACTGGTTGGATCTCCTTGCAGTCCAAGGGCCTCTCAAGAGTCTTCTCCAACACCACAGTTCAAAAGCATCAATTCTTCAGCGCTCCACTTTCTTCACAGTTCAACTCTCACATCCATACATGATTATTGGAAAATCCATAGCCTTGACTAGATGGACCTTTGTTGGTAAAGTAATGTCTCTGCTTTTGAATATGCTGTCTAGGTTGGTCACAACTTTCCTTCCAAGGAGTATTTCATGGCTGCAGTCACCATCTGCAGTGATTTTGGAGCCCCCCAAAATAAAATCTGACACTGTTTCCACTGTTTCCCCATCTGTTTCCCATGAAGTGATGGGACCAGATGCCATGATCTTTGCTTTCTGAATGTTGAGCTTTAAGCCAACTTTTTCACTCTCCTCTTTCACTTTCATCAAGAGGCTTTCTAGTTCCTCTTCACTTTCTGCCATAAGGGTGGGGTCTGTAATGTCTCTGCTTTTGAATATGCTGTCTAGGTTGGTCACAACTTTCCTTCCAAGGAGTATTTCATGGCTGCAGTCACCATCTGCAGTGATTTTGGAGCCCCCCAAAATAAAATCTGACACTGTTTCCACTGTTTCCCCATCTGTTTCCCATGAAGTGATGGGACCAGATGCCATGATCTTTGCTTTCTGAATGTTGAGCTTTAAGCCAACTTTTTCACTCTCCTCTTTCACTTTCATCAAGAGGCTTTCTAGTTCCTCTTCACTTTCTGCCATAAGGGTGGGGTCATCTGCATATCTGAGGTTATTGAGATTTCTCCCAGCAATCTTGATTCCAGCTTGTGCTTCTTCCAGCCCAGTGTTTTTCAAGATGTACTCTGCATAGAAGTTAAATAAGCAGGGTGACAATATACAGTCTTGACGTACTCCTTTTCTTATTTGGAACCAGTCTGTTGTTCTATGTCCAGTTCTAACTGTTGCTTCCTGACCTGAATATAGGTTTCTCAAGAGGCAGATCAAGTGGTCTGGTATTCCCATCTCTTGAAGAATTTTCCACAGTTTATTGTGATCCACACAGTCAAAGGCTTTGGCATAGTCAATGAAGCAGAAATACATGTTTTTCTGGAACTCTCTTGCTTTTTCCATGATCTAGCGGACGTTGCAATGGCACTCCACTCCAGTACTCTTGCCTGGAAAATCCCATGGATGGAGGAGCCTGGAATGCTTCAGTACATGGGGTCGCTGAGGATTGCACACGACTGAGAGACTTCACTTTCACTTTTCACTTTCATGCATTGGAGAAGGAAATGGCAACCCACTCCAGTGTTCTTGCCTGGAGAATCCCAGGGAGCCTGGTGGGCTGCCATCTATGGGGTTGTACAGAGTCGGACAAGACTGAAGTGACTTAGCAGCGGCAGCGGATGCTGGCAATTTGATCTCTGGTTCCTCTGCCTTTTCTAAATCAGCTTGAACATCTGGAGGTTCACAGTTCACGTATTGCTGAAGCCTGGCTTGGAGAATTTTGAGCATTACTTCACTAGTAATTGAGATGAATGTAACTGTGCAGTAGTTTGAGCATTCTTTGGCATTGCCTTTCTTTGGGATTGGAATGAAAACTGACCTTTTCCAGTCCTGTGGCCACTGCTGAGTTTTCCAAATCTGCTGGCATATTGAGTGCAGCCCTTTCACAGCATCACCTTCCAGGATTTGAAGTAGCTCTACTGGAATTCCATACCTCCACTAGTTTTGTCCGGAGTGATGCTTTCTAAGGCCCACTTGACTTCACATTCCAGGATGTCTGGCTCTAGGTGCGTGATCACATCATCTGTTAAAGAGTGCTCTGCTTGCTTTCAGATCTTCCTTTCAGGTCTTTCTTTCAGGTCTTTAATCCATTTTGGGTTTATTTTTATACATGGAGTGAGAAAACATTCTAATTTTGTTCTTTTATACATTCTTTTTCTGTCTAGTTTTCCCAGCACCATTTACTGAAGAGACTGTCTTTTCTCCATTGTATATTTGTGCCTCCTTTGTCATAGATGAATGAATCATAAGTATATAGGTTTATTTCTGGGCCCTCTACTCTGTTTCATTGATCTAAGTGTCCGTTTTTGTGTGTGTGTGTGTGTCAATACCATACTGTTTGATTATAGTAGCTTTGTAGTACACTGTGAAGTCAAGGAGTGTGACATCTTTAGCGCTGTTCTTTTTTCTGAAGACTGCTTTGGCAGGGTCTTTCATGATTCCATATGAATTTTAGGATTGTTTGTTCTAGTTCTGTGAAGTGTCATGAATATTTTAAAAGGGATTACATTTAATCCATCGATTGCTTTGAGTAGTGTGGACTTTTTAACAGTACTAATTCTTCTAACCCAAGAACATGAGATATCATCCCCTTTCTTTATATCATCTTTATTTTCCCTCCTCAATAACATAAAGTCTTCAGAGTATTTCTTTGTTTAAATTTATTAACAATATTTTAGTCTTTTTGATATAATTAAAAATAGATTATTTTCTTGCTTTCTCTGACAGTTCATATATTAGTGCATAGAAAATCAACAGATTTCTAAAGATTAATCATGTATCCTGCAACTTTACTGAATCCACTATTAGTTCTAATAATTTTTTGGCAGAGATTTTAGAGTTTTCTATGTATGAAGTGAAGTGAAGTGAAGTCATTCAGTCATGTCCGACTCTTTGCAACCCCATGGACTGTGGCACACCAGGCTCTTCAGTCCATGGGATTTTCCAGGCAAGAATACTGGAGTGGGTTGCCATTTCCTTCTCCAGGGAATCTTCCCACCCCCAGAGACCAAACCCGGGTCTCTGGCATTGTAGGCAGATGCTTTATCGTCTGAGCTTCCAGGGAAGCCCCATTAGGATGGTAATAACAAGAATGGAAAGGCAGGACAAATATAAATGACACTAGGAGATAATAAGTTAAAAATCATTGGTGTTAAGAGGTTTCGAGTTTGAGCTCTCGGTAGAAAAGAAACAAAGAAAAAAGTTCAAAAGAGTCAAACTTGAGATATTAATAGTATTATGTCATCTGCAAACAGTGATTAAGTTTTACTTCTTTTTTCCAATTTGGATACCTTTTATTTCTTTTTTATGTCTGACTGCTGTGGCTCAGACTTTCAATACTATGTTAAACATAAGTGGCTAGTGAGCATTCTTGTTTTGCCCCTGTTTTAGAGGAAAGGCTTTCAGCTTTTCACCACTGAATATGATCTTACCTATGGAATTGTCATATATGAGACCACCCAAATGTTTGACAGAAAGATCAGAGAAAACTATCAAAAAACTATAGGTTGTCCTGATGTTCTGGAAGACTGTGCAGATGCCCAAGTAAATCTAATAAAAACTAATCCTGCGTCTGACAAGACAATACACAAGGCCACTGCTTTATAGTTATATTTTCATTGTTTGTAATTTAAAAACAGATAAATCTGTTATTTGAGTGCTTTCAAGGTAATTCATCCTTTATATCCATTAACATCACCAACATCAAGTGCTTCATAAAGGTAAAACTTACTTAAGAATTTCCCATCAAAGCACAGAATACAAGACATTCCTATTGGCTGTTATCTCAATATTCTAAAGAATTAGACTGTCCTATGTTCATTGATATCTAAGACCAAATATTAGGCAAGCAAAGGGAAGTCCCTCCTTTCCTGAAGTTGCTAAACTGTAATAAAGTGTTGCTAAACACAACTAAAAGCCTTCAAGATACCAAAAACCACCTCAAGGACTTAATAAAAAGAAAACCAAAGAACATATAATCAAAACCTAAGACCTGAACAACCTGAAGGGCTACAAAACTAAGAATCAACAGTCTATCACAGATAGAGCTTCTAAATGAGAATTTAAAAACCCAGAATTTTAATTCTAGCTATGGAAACAACTTAATATTTCTCTTCTTCTCTTGACTTCTTTCAAAGAAATACAAAGCTTTATGGGAAAAATTATACTACTGTAAATTGTGAGGTTTATAATGTATGTAAATAAAATATATATGACAATAATAGCACAAATGATAGAGGAATAAGTGGAACTAAACAATTCCAAGGTTTCTTATATTTCACATGAAGCAATAAAATATTAACTTTGAGTAACTTTTAATTAAAGATGTGTATTATAATCCCTAGAGCAAGGATATTATAATCCCTAGAGCAAGGATATATTAAGAAATGGCGAAAAGCCAGCAAAGGGTTCAGCAAAATCCCTATCAAAATTCTTAGCAGGCTTATGTTGAAGAAATTAATATGCTGATTTTAAAAACATATGGAAATGCAAAAAATATAGAATGACCAAAACAATACGGATTTCAAAATTTACCATAAGAGTTGGCAATTTCTTAGTTCACTTAAGATAAATTAAAAATACATATCTACAAAACACTTGCATAAGAATTTTCAAAATAGCTGTATTCATAAATAGCACCAAAGAAACAATTAAAACGTCTATCAACAGGATAATGGATAAACCAATTGTAGTATGCAACAGGATACTAGTCAACAATAAAAAAAAGAGCATTGATACATACAAAAATATGGATGAATCTCACATATGTTGACCAAAAAAGTCAAACACAAAAATGCACATATTATATAATTTTATTTACATGAAGCTTCAGAAGAGGCAAAACTAACCTGAAAAAACTCAGAAAAGGGGCTGGCTGTAAGAAGATAGGATGGAATCTGAGAAGGGGCACTGAGAGAATTTTCTGGAGTGATAAAACTAGATCTTGACAGGAGTATGGGTTACAGTAGTTAAATGTATTTCACAAAATTCACTGAATTACAGACACAGCACTTATACTTTTCACTACATGCAAATTTTACCTCAAAATAAAAAAAAGAAAGAACACAGAGAGAAATAAAAAAAAAAGAAAAACAATAAAAATAAAAAAAAGAAGAAAACTATAAAAATATTGAACTCTAGTTATAAAGGACTGCCTTTCACAGTGCTATAGCTTAGTGACTCTAAGGCTACTTCTGTATATTCTAGGGACAATGAACGATTTGAACGTGCACTCTGGACTAGATAATAGTATTGCATCAGGTATCAATGTTAATTTTCCTAATTTTGATAAATGTGCCATGGTTAAATAAGAGATTGCCTGTGTTCTTAGTAAATTACATGTAAATATTTTGTGGTAAGGGAGCACAATGTTTCCAATTTATTCTCAAATGATTCAGAAAAAGAAATAAAATGCATATTTATAAATACTTATAAATATATACATGTACACATGCAGGGCTTCCCTGGTGGCTCAGCTGGCAAAGAGTCCGCCTGCAATGCAGGAGACCTGGGTTCGATAACCTGGAGAAGGAACAGCTACCCACTCTAGTACTCTTGGCCTGGAGAATTCCGTGACTGTGTTGTCCACGGGGTCACAAAGGGTTTTAACTGAGTAACTTTCATTTTTAAAGGCTTCCCTGATAGCTCCATTGGTAAAGAATCTGCCTGCAATGTAGAAGACCTCAGTTCGATTCCTGGGTCGGGAAGATGTGCTGGAGAAGGGACAGGCTACCCACTCCAATATTCTGGCCTGGAGAATTCCATGGGCATAGTCCATGGCGTCACAAAGAGTCAGACACGACTGAGCGACTTTCACTTCATACATGCACAGAGAAAGAGAATAATAAAGCAAATGCAGCAGAATGTTAAAAACTTGCTGAAACTATATATGAAAGGTACAAAAGGTACGACTCCTTCAACATTTCTGTTAGAGTTAGATCATCTCAATCCAACTCCCTGGTTTTCCAAATGAAAAATGAAATCCAGAAAAACCAGACCAACAGTCTAGAATCCCGATCTCTTGCCTCTCACTTCAATACTCTGTAATAGTTTTTAAAAAGAGTATTATTAGCTTTGATACTACCTAACAAAAGCCAGCCAACCTTATTTACTGCGCACAGTATTTTACCAGAAAAAAAACAAACAAACTGCAATTAGGATACTATTAGAATCAAAATTCTGATACTTAAAAAAACGACACTGCAGGGACTTTCCCAGTGGTCCAGTGATGAAAACTCCATACTCCCAATGCAGGGACCCGGGTTTAATCCCTGCTCAGGGAACTAGATCCCACAAGCTGCAACTAAAAGATCCCATGTGCCACAACTAAGATGCAGGACAGCCAAATAAACAATATGTGTGTGTGTGTGCATATACATATACACAAATAATATATATATAAAATAAATACAGATGTGTGCACATATAAATAATACATATGAAATAAATAGAGATGTGTGTGTCTGTGTGTATGTTCAGC